>APFE030867033.1:2294-17201 GCA_000404065.3 Pinus taeda
TTCACATTTCACACACTAGAAAATTAAAAGTCAAAAAATAGGTCTTTTATAAAAAAGGTGTGATGCAGAATACTCACTTTTTAAAATCAGCATGAAAATCACTACCATTCTAAAACTTGATTTCATCCTTGAACATGAAAAAAAATTAAAGTTCCAAAAACCATGTTCTAAAAAAAACATGTGTATTCTGCATCACCACTTTTGAAAATCAGGTCATTTTTTTGCTATCCCTACGAAACGGGTAACAGTATCAGTTCCCGTTTCAAAGTTTACATTGTTGAGGTCTTCGAAGGTATTTTTCATAGAAAATGGCTATGTGTAGGCTCTCTAAATCTTGCAAGTTCCTTGTTTGGTAAATATATTTTATTTCTGGATTGGGATATTATTCTATAAATCTATGCAAAATCTAGCTTCGGGAGTGTATGTTATTTAAAGATTCAAACAAATCCAGTTATCTTTATAACTCAAATCAATTTCGGTGATGGAGTTATTGTAGGCACATGCTAACACCCACGAGAAGGTGCCATATTGAATTTTTGGGTACCTATTGCTCAATTTTGCAATGTGGAAATGGAAACCACAAGCCAGGGCAAATAATTTCCTCTGGTTGAAAATTAGACCATTTAGCATCAGACACTCCCAGATATGTCAAATAATGGTTGGCTCTATTAGATCTATGGAAATAGTAATTTTGGGGGAGTGAATTTTGGTTTGTATACCATTTTTTATTAGTCATGGGATGAATAAATTTTTACATATATTCATGTTATTGATGTCCTCTTGGACCTTAAAGTAGCTTGGAAGCCAATCAGATCCATGAAAAAGCTCATAAAAAATAGAGTCAACTACCCTTTTGAAACATGTAAAATCTCTTCATACCTCTATGTACAAGTTACAATGCAATTGTCAACAGAAACATCACAACATACAACACTTTCTAGAGCTCAATGATTAAGGACAAAGTGGAAGAATTGAGAAAGAAGGGAGAAAACACCAATTTATTGTAGGGGTAGTTGAGGGTCCTTCCACATTCTCGTCTCTGGACCCAAGAGAAACTAGAGCCAAAGGTGTGTTTAATTAAGCCTTAGGACAACAATGGTATGAGAGTGTTCCATTAGAGATGCCCCTAAAAGAAGTGGAAACATAATGATCTCATAATGCACCATCAGAGATGCAATTGAAAGCAGTTGACATTAGGAATTATTAAGAAAAACTCTAGCATTACCCATGAATTCACACATGTAAACTTCCCTATTTCAAACAACCAAGACAACATAATACATCAAATTTACTTGCATTACATATTCAAAATAAAAATGCATAACTTTTAGAATCCAAGGTATTCATATATTTAAAATCATAATTATGAGTGTTTTATATTTAAAATATTAATTATGAGTGCTTATTTACACACTGGTCGATGTAAAGGGACATAACTTTTAGAATTGAATTGAAATTTATTTTGTGATCATCAATTTTAGGAGTCATATTATGAACAAGCTTCAAGCTCTCTTTTTACACCCCATCAGTTGCATAATACTTAAGCATGTATCCCTGCCAGTGACAATCCCAAAATAGAAATTTAGTCAAATTTTTGTCAATAGGAATGCAACAGTAATTCTTTCAAAAAAATCTCTCAAGATAAAGTGGCAAGTATGCATTGAAATTAACCCAAGGAATGTTTTCAACATAAAGAAATTATTCTATAACACTTGCATGCTTCAAGGGTTTCTGAAAAATGAAGTGAAAACCTAGTAAACCTAACTGAGAAAGAATAGTCATCTCCAGATGCATGTCGCAAACATGTAAAACTAGTGGAGAATGAATAGTTAGCTCGAGATGCACGTCAAGGAAAAATGTAATTATATTTAGTCCCATATGCACTTTGAGGCAGAATTTGATTCTCATATTTACATATCAGAATCTGATTCTTATATTTACATATGAGAATCTGATTCCTAGATGCAGATGCCAATTAACACGTGAATACCATAATTTGATTGCTAGATGCAAATACAACTTACAAAGAGAATACCAGTTACTTTTGTGTCCAAATACATTAAGCTTGCAGTAAAATAAGATGTGCAACAACCTAATGGTTACTTGATAAAGCAATTTTTCCAAAGAACAACTATGAGGTTGCATGTAACCCATGTGTTAACATTAAAAAATCTATAAATCGATAAAACCAACACAACGAACTTGTGGGTCCATGTCATTCTTGCATGCAACCCAGGTCACCACTTCACAGTAGAGTATGAAATTAAGGCAGGTACATGTTAATGTCTTAGAAAAGAAAAATTCTTGGTTATCTATCTGTGGATTTTGATATATGACACTATATTTGAAAACCAGAAAGCTCATATTGATCTTTGTTCTCCATGGATTTCTAGTTCTATATTCATCACAAGGGCTCACCAATTATATATCATCAAATACATGATATTACCATGGTTTTCCAAGGTTTTCTTTGACAATTTTCTCACTGGAAGAGCATGGTAGAGAAAAATAATTCCTCCCAACAATTATAACAAGGTCATCTTCGCCCAATAAGTACAAGAACTAGTCTTACTTCTTGGGTAAAGTGTTTATTCCCCTCAAATCACCCTCTTGAAATAGCCAATGGATGCATTCAAGTGTGGAAAGCATGGATATTTTACATGTGGAGGTTGCCTTTGACTTTCTATGTAGGGAACTAAATAGGATTAAGGGGCCTTAAATCCTGCACTTGGAAGCCATTTCTTCTCCCCCCTAATGGCATATTGTGATGCAGGGATGTTCATGGAGCAAACAAACTAGTCATCGAGTAACAAGAAATAGTTCTAAACTGGAGGATCCTTGCAATTGTGGATTGGAGATTAGAGCTTAAATACGATGGTAAGGTGTAGGCATTTCACCACTTCAATTCTCATTTATTGGCATGTAGTTTTGTTTCAGAGACACATCTTAGTGTAGTCTCTTCTCTTCTACTCGTCACAGTATTGTATTTTTCTTTTTATTCCATCGTGATAATCACATTGGGTCAAAATAGAAAATTTTCCTTAAATTACCATAACAATGAAAAGATTTGCTATGATTATTTTAATGTTGTTTGTAGCACTATCAGCTGAGGCTACTCGGATTTTTGGCCTCAAGCCATACTCTTTCAATATAAATTCTCAGGTTAAAGCTACTACTGCAATTATTTATCCACTAGTCGAGAAAAGGACACTTGAGATGGAAGTCCTGGAGCTCAATGAATCTTTTAGGAGAAGAGTGAATCTTGAAAAGCATCCTAGTTCATAGGCTAACTTCATGCCCAATGTATCTTCAAAGTTGAGGGCTTTAGATCAACGTTCTGATCAACTTCTTTAGTCAACCCTTCCTTCTCTAAAATTGAATGTTGCTCAACATGAAGTGGAGAAATTTGTTCCGCGCTTTGAACCATTAGGTCATAACCCTAGAACTGGTCATGATAATCCACCTAGATTGAGACACTAAATGGAAAAATCTAGTGAATTCTTTATGTGAGACACATTGACTAGTAGTTCACATGCTCATGGAAAGCACATGCAAATAGCCATGTGGGCTAGCATTGTCTGACAATGTGTGATCATGAGCCACAATCACTTTTCCTAAGAATATGAGAACTAGATAGTTGGATTCAATTTTGAATCAACAAAAAAATCAAGATTTATTGTGAAGTTTTGGTTTTTGGGGAAAATCTGATGTGATGTAGATTGCATTCGCAAGTGGAAAATTTGATGCATGGATTTGAGAACAAGAAGAAGAGGGATCAAAGAAATTGATCCTTACCAATATGCCGTAGGATTTTTCTTGCAGCTTTGATGGTAATCATGGGTATTGTTGTCTTTATTAAAGTAATTTTGGATTGTGGTGGTTTTTAAAATATATTACTGTAAATTTTGGAATTAAAATTAATGTACATATTGATATTATTGATTTCAATATGAAGTTATTTTCTTAGAATTGGCTACTCTAACAAATGACATGGAAGTATGAAGATCTAAGCTAATCATTGGAGCCGCTACGAAGATTGAACCAGATGCCTATAATGTGAGTAGATGCAAAGGACAATAAAGACAAAGAGGGTTCTTGAAGGCACCAATATTGTGGATAATTTCAAAGAAGAATGATGTAAAGGGACAACATAATGTAATGCATTGTGATGAAAAGTAAATGATCTTATTTGTCTAGGGAAATAATTGTCATGTAGGAATGTTGTATATCTTTGTTTTTGTTGTACATGAATTGAGATTGTTTAAATGAGGCATTTGTATTGTAATAAGTGCATGATATGTTGTACAAAGCACCCCAAAGTTGATTTTTCAAGATGTAGTGTTTATCCCTCTCAAGTAGAGAATTTACATCAAGTTGTGGAATTAACCACTAGGTAGGTACTAGGGTGGTAGGTGGACTCATATTTAAGCGTGTTGTGTAATTGAAGAAGTTAGAATTTTAGATCGAGTTGGAATTTAAGGTACCAATTCAGAAAAAGTTTAACATGATTGGTGATTCATGTATGTGAAAAAGATTCCTAAAAAATTAACGAGTATAGCAAATGGTACCCATATACCTTAATAGATGGATTTCTTTTTATATGACCATCAATAATTAATTGTATATAAGTCTATGAAATGAGAAAAAAAAATCATTAGGAAGATAGTCCAAAAAAAAGTAATAATAACTCTAAGACAATGCTTTTTGAGTTTTACACATGAGAAAACCAGTTTATAAACTTATTTACAAAACTTTTAGCAATTTAATTTTTGTTTAAATAATTAAAAATAGAATGTTAGAAATAATTATTTCACCGCACAACAGCACCACCTCAACTTAGCCTAATCCAAAGGGGCAGCAACGCTTGGAACCTAAATGGGCAAATTTAATATTTTAATTGACATAGCCCACTTTAAGCATTGTACATGCTCAGACAAAGTCGATCATCCCACTCGTGGTATTGCTTGGTTTTGGTATTTGTTTGTAATTTGGTTGTCGTAGCTTCGCTTTGTTGTGTTCTCTCACCTTCAAGTGCTTTTGATTTCCAACTATAGCTATTTATGCTCTACTTTCTCAGAGTCAGCTATTTGTGAAATGATGGAGCTCCAGCCTATAGAACTAAACAGGCTCACCTAGCTTCACCTTCACTCGAGTATTTTCAGTTGCACCCCGTCTCGCATCATTATCTCATTATTATATCTGTAACGTGATCTCTCGATGACAGAACGAATCAAACTTTACCGATAATTCCTTGGCATTGAAAGGGTTAGCGAATTTTCAAATGTTTTAACAGATTCTACCCAATTTTATAACTATGTTGTCGTAATAAGGCATAGCGAGTCGAACAAGTCAATTTGCATTACCATGTGAAAATGTCATCGATTATGATGAAGATTCAGTAACTTCAGGATAGGAAAACACGATAGATAATTCAGAAATGGTGAGATGTGAAGAACTCACTCGGACAACATATGATAGAAATGTGGAAGAACCTGATATTAATGACAAGAAAGAGCAGGAATGGAAAGACCTAAAGAAAATGCCTTCACAAAGGAGATGATAAGGTTTCTGTGATGATTCAAGGGGAAATGGCATTGAAGGCTATTGAGGGTTTAAGTCAACAAATCCTTACCATGAACTATTAAAATTATGAATATAATAAATTTGTTTTAAGAAGGATTATATATATACATATAATTGAATTTATGGTAGTGAGTATCTGTATATTTTATAGTTTGTTAGCAAAGATAAGTCTTCTGGTATATTCTCAAATATGGATGAGGAAAGAACAAAGCTTCGTAAATTAGTTTTTCTTTATAGTTTATAATTTTTAAATCAAAGGTTTAAATATTTGGAGTTTTACCTTAAACTCAATGGTTATCGAGTCGCTGGAGGTGGTTCATTAAAAATATGGAGGTTAGAATTGATTTTTGGTGCAACCCATGGTTCTTCCTCTTCGGAGATGGATCCTAGTGAAAGGAATTTGAGGCCATCCTAGTTTATGGGTGGCCTTGTTGAGAGTTCCCATAAATGTTCTTAGAGGTTTTCAAAAAATTTGCAAAAGATTTCTATGTGTAAGTAAAAATTCTAGAAAATTTAATGCATTTGTTAAATGGAGCAAAATCTCAACACCTAAGTGTTTTGGTGGATGGGATTTTCATGATCTAGGATTTTTTGTTGACGCATTGGTAGCGAAGAGCTATTGGTGAGCTATATTCTATCATGGGTTGTGGAACAAAATCAGTTTTACAAAATATATTAAACATGATTTAGTGGTGGATTGGATTATGTTAGAGCATAAATGTGTTAAGGGATCCTCCGTTATTTGGTCAAATCTAGTCCAAGCATTAAATAAGGTTGGGAGTTGGATTGCATGGCATGTGGGATCAAGGCGTTAATTATTACTTGGAATGCATCTTTGGATAGGAGATGAAGGACAATTCAACATATTCGAAGGTTCACCATCTTTCCTTCATAAAAAAGTATGTACTTTAGTTGATGCTTTGGTTCAATATGATCATGTCCTAAATTCTAAAATTGGATACACATAACAAGTCTAGGACTTGATGAGCCTTGGTAGACAAAATGGGATAATTATATTTATATGGTTAAAGACTGTGGGGTTATATTACCGGAGCCCATTACTGATAGAGTGATTTGGTCTTATAATTTACAAAAAAGAGACATTACAGCCAAATGAAAGGCCAAGGACAACTTAAAGTTAGGCTTTTTATGTGGCTTGTATTGTCAAACAAAATTATGATGTGTGATGTTTGTAGAAAGAGACGATAAAATGGACCCAACATATGTATCTCATGTGAGAGAGGAAAATAAACCATTCCCCACCTTTTTATTGATTTCCCTATCACAAAATTTATTTAGCAATAGCTGAGGAATGAGTTGAATTGTTGAAGAAATTTTACAATGGAAGATAATCATTGGTTTTGGCAAAAAAACCTTTGCAGATTCCAAGTTCAAATTCCTTCCTTTATTTGTGTCATGGGGATCATCGCTTTCTAGAAATATAATTATTTTTTTCAAATGACTATATTAATTTTACATTGCAAGTTCACAAAATAAGTAGTGCATTTATGGAACAAATTAATCTAGACAAGATAAAGAAAATAAGGCAATTGCAAGATCTTTAGCAAGAAGAAAATTTTCCTTATGGAATTTTTAATGGAGGATGTTCTCAAGGTCAATGTGGAGCAGGGTTGGTCCTTTATTTTCCTTATTATCATTATTTTATAATAAAATTAGGTTAGTGAAGTGATCCGGATTTAAGCAGGAATGCAACAAATTACAAATATAACCATACATATAGATATGCAGCAGAAATAATACTTCATTTCATTACTGTAAAATACTAAAATATGCTTACAAACAGAAATGGAAATAAACTAGTTGGGGTGATGGTAGCTTATCTCTGAGAAGAGATGTGGCAGCTACATGCCTCTGAACTGTGTTACAATGAGGCTCGAAGGCCTATTTATTGTTGAGAAACAATGGAAAACCCTAAACATCCAAAAAACTAACCCTAGAAGATGAAACGGCAAACTGCGGGCCCCGTTTGGGTAAATTGGTACATCAACTTCCTGGGGTCATAACTTTGGCATACGATCTCTGTTTTACATGCACAATATCTGGTTAGAAAGATCTATTTGAGGAATACAACTTTGGGAAGAACAACATCAATCCATGGCCCCATGTTGCTCCTAGTTTTCCCAAAAAATGTCATTTAGGGCCTCAAAACAACTCCGGAAGTTCACGACCCGAAAAAACTGCAAAAAATAGCAAACTATGCTACAATTAAGGAAACTGAAAAGCTGAAGGAAACAATGGTGGTGGTTCAAGTGGACTTGGCGGGTGGCCACCAATATCCACCTGGATCATTCCTCCCCCCTTAGGAAGCAATGGTCCCCATTGCGTTGAGTTCCTCCACAAGATGAGGAAACTTCTGTTGAACTTGGTCCTTGGTTAGCCACTTGCCCTCATGAAGGAGTTGGTCTGCTTTGACAACTCGATACAGTGAGATATTCTACTGGAGAGTGTTGTTGATCTGTGTGTCCATGATCTAATTAGTTGCAGCTTGTTCCATGTAATATGGATTTAATTCTATTGGTGTGAGTTATTCTGCAATGTTGGAGGTGTCTAATAATGGTGGAAAGTATGGCCAAAGGTGGTCCACATTGAACATTGGGTGCAGACCAAGGAATGCGGGAATGCTACGCTCAAATGCATTGTCTCCCACAACTTTGGTAATGGTGTAAGGACCATATCGGAGTGGTCTGAGTTTTCGATAGGCTCCAGTAAGGCGTTCCTTTTGCAAATAAAATAAATTTTCTCACCCACCTAAAACTTGTGTGGCACTCGATGTTGATCATGTCGTTGCTTGTACTTGGCATTTGATTTCTCTAGAATTTCATGGACCTACTGGAAAATATGTTGGATGTGTTCAATGTAGACATTTTCCTTATCTGTTTTAGACTGGACATGAGCCAAATCTACGTGAGTAGTGCAAATGGCATGGCCACATCAATGGGACATAGTGGCTAGAATCCTAAGCCCAACTAAAAGGGTTGTGGCTGGTGGAGCTGTGGAGAGCCAGATTGTAGTTGTGCTGAATATAGGGGAGGCTCTCATCCCACGTGCATGGATGCATTGAGTTGTACATGCATAGAATGTGTACGATCATCCTATTGACAACCTCTGTCTAGCCATCAGTTTGAGGATGGAAGGTTGTGGACTTAGTGAGTTTGGTGTGCAGCATCGACCAAATATTGGAAAAAAATGTACTAAGGAACCTGATGTCTCGATCTAAGATGATAGAGTTTGGCATCCCAAAGTGTACCCACACTCGTTCAAAAAAGAGTTTAGCAGTGACTTCTGCTATTATATTCTTCTTATAGACCACCATAATGACCATCTTCGAGAACTTGTCGACGACCACAAAAACACAGTCATTTCCATGCTTAGTAGAAGGAAGGTACAACATGTAATCCATGGAGATGGATTCCCAAGGTCGACTAGGGGTAGGCTGCGGGGCATATATGCCTTGCTTCTTGATGGTCGGTTTGGCAATGGTGCAGGCAGTGCATGATCTAATGTACTTCCCGACATCTTATCAAAGATTTGGCCAATAGAAATACTTCTGCAGTATTGCCACCATTTTCTTGACCACGAAATGCCCAACAGCCCAACTATAGTGTGCTTCCCAAATCATCTTGGCACGCTCACTTAAAGGAACACAAAGGTGACCTAGGTGGTATACCGGGGCATTCTGGAGGTGAAAATCTAGAACATGTTGACCCTCCAAGAGTGTCTGGTATGTGTGGCCGAATTCCAGGTCTCTTTTGTAGAGAAGTGGCCAATGAAAATTATTGTGCCCACAAGAGTTGAGCACAGTGGTTAGCGCCATGATCGGTGGTTGACTGAGGAAATCTGCAACATTATTGGTGTTTCCCTTCTTATACTTGATACTCATATGGAATTATTGCAGGTATGTAGACCACTTCTGATGGCGATCATTCTGCAATTTCACTTGGGTCTGTATGAACTACAAGAGTCAGTGGTCTGTCTCGATGACTGTTTCCTTCCTTAAAATGTAATGCTTCCATTGTCGGCAAGCCTGCACAATGGAATACAACTCTTTGTCATAAGTGGGATACTTCTAGACTGTGTTTGAAAGTGTCTCATTGTAATATGCCACTAGATGCCCGTGTTGAGTAAAGACTATCCCAATAGCATAGTCAAAGGCATATATCTCAACCTCAAATGGTTGTTGCAAGTCTGGTAATGCGAGCACTGGTGCCGAGTAGAGGCGATCTTTCAACTCTATGAATGCCTTCTATTACAATTCAGACCAAAAGAATTTAGCTTTCACTCCTCCCTTGGTGACTTGACTCAAGGGCCAAGTGACATGAGAAAATCCCAACACGAACCTGCGGTAGAAGTTGGAAAGACCTAGAAATTTGTGGAGCTCTGTTAGAGTGGTTGGAGATGGTCAATCTTGAATGACTTGGATCTTGGCTAGATCCACATGCACCCCCCATTCATCAATAATGTATCCTAGATACTGAACCTAGGTCATGCCAAAAGTGCATTTCTCCAAATTGGCACATAACTTGTGTTGTCGCAGTGTTTGAAGAACCTATCGGATGTGGTGGAGGTGTTCTTCCCAACTTTGGCTAAAGACCAGCATGTTATCCAAGTATACCACTACAAATGAGTTGGTGAATGGCCGCAAGATGTCATCCATTATCCTCATGAAGGTTGCAAGAGGATTCGTCAATTTGAAAGGAATAAAAAACCATTCGAAATGGCCCTCCTTGGCTTTGAAGGCAATATTCCAAACATCAAAGGGTTCGATTCGTACCTGGTGATATCCTGACTTCAAATCGATCTTGCTGAAATATTTTCCCCCCTTCAGTTGGTCCAAGAGGTCATCAATCTATGGGATCGGGTACCTATTACAAACAGTGATCTTGTTTAATGCCCGATAGTCAATACAGAGTCTCCATGTCCCATCCTTCTTTTGTACCAACACGATCAGGCTCCCACAAGGCAATGAACTCGGACATATTTGACCATTCTACAGAAAATCCTAAATATGCCTCTTGATTTCATCACTCTGTGGAACAAAGGGCCGATAGATTGGTCCATTGGGGAGTGATGCACCTAGGGTCAGATCGATGGAGTGCTTGACATGACACTGCAAAGGAACCCCTATGGGGGAGGAGAAGATGTCCTTGTACTCCTCCATGACCTTGTCCATCTGTAGTTATTGTGCGGCGGGGACTTGTTTGGAGGTTGTGGCCACCATCTTCTTCTTTCCTTCAAGGCATATCATTAGGAAAACAAATTTCCTGGTTTTGGAAATGAGCTTACTGCATCATTTTGCAGTAACCAAAGAGATGGCAGTAGGAGGTACTACCTCTAGTATCTTGTACAACTTATTTCCCAAAATAATAATAATAGCACGAGGCCTTGCTTCATACACAACATGTCGCTTCCACAAGTATGGATGTCCGAATAATACATCACAAACATTAAGTGGAGTAATGTCACACAATACCTCATCCGTGAAGGGATTGATGTTACCTCGAAGACAACATTGTTGGCTCATGCGAAGATCCCATCCTTGGTGAAGCCACCCGATGGTGTACAATTGTGGATGTGTTGTGGTCAGTAAGCCTAGCCACTTCAGGACCTTCGTTGAAATGAGGTTATTTTGGTTCCTGCTGTCGACAATGAACTGTAGTGGGAAGCCCTTTACCCACACCTGGGAGTGGAAGAGACACTCCTCCTCCTCTGGATCTTCGGGTTCCTCCTTCTGGATCTTCATGGTGGCAACAATGGCATTGGGCGCTGCATTGATAATATGTTTCCCTTTGTCATTCCCCTTGTCCGGTTCTGACTTAGAGTCGGAACATGCATATGATTCTAAAACATTTAGCTTGGAAACTAGTGACTGATTGGCCCGACACTCACTTGTGTTGTGAGTGGAGCTCTTATGGAACTCACACCACTTTCCCATGTCCATTTTTAGCTTCGCGGCTCTGTTCTTTGCTTGCAAATTCAGCGGGTTGCCTTGGGCCACCCCGCCTTAGCTTTGTCCTTTGTTTAGTGGTTTGGGGGCACTTTTCCCTTCCTTCGGATTCGCAGATCCAAAGTCTCGATTCTTCTGTTTAAACTTTTGCTCGATCTTTACGGCATATCGGTATGTCGTGTCAAGTGAGGAGATATTCAAGAATTCTATTTCTTCCTGGATATACTTATGAAAGTAGCTATGGTTTTTGATTACCAAATGCTACTCCGAATCCTTAATACCAAACTTTGTGCAAAGGGTATGGAAAATATTGGTAAACTACAACACGTCTTGGTCACTTCCCTTTTGTAGTGTGGTCCACTTTATATATTGATCCTCATAGCTTCTGACAGGGTAGTATTACTCCTTGATGGCAGTCAAGAATGAATTCCAAGTGGGTGTAGCTAAAAATAGTGAGGTCATACTTTTGTCCTTCTGCTCGCAGTAGGATTCCTACCAGTCCTTGACGTGGGGGGTGGCTTTGAGAAGAGTGAATGTAATCTTTTCCCAGATGGAAAAATCATGAACAAAAAAATACCCTTCTAGCAAGTTTAACCATTTATCTACGACGTCTGCATCTATCTGACCCTCAAATATGGTAATGTCAAAGTTAGCTTGTACATTAAAGGTTGTGGCACTTCCAGAGTAGCTGCTGGAAGTAGATGTGTCGCCCTGGGTAGCCGCTGAAGGATCTGGGCAAAGTTGTCCATCATCGCATTCCTTTGTCACTCGAGGGCCTCTTCGATCAATATTTTTATAGGATCTCCTGCCCCCTCATCTTTTTTTTCATCCACCATAGGAGGCCATCAGGATTTGTGAGGTTCATCTTGCAAAGGTTCGACCAGTTCAAGCCCTAACTCCTTATATCCCAACCTCGTTGGAGACATGCAAAGAGAGACAGAGAAAGAGAAGACCACTTGGATACCACTGATCTAGATTTAAACAAGAATGCAACAAATTATAGATATAACCATACATATAGATATGCAGTAGGAATAATACTTCATTTCTACTGTAAAATACTAAAGTATGCTTACAAATAGAAATGGAAATAAACTAGCTAGGGCAATGGTAGCTTATCTCTGAGAAGAGATGTGGTGCTACATGCCTCTGAACTGTGTTACAATGAGACTCGAAGGCCTATTTATTATTGAGAAACAATGGAAAACCCTAAACATCCAAAAACCTAACCCTAGAAGATGAAACGACAAACTGTGGGCCCCATTTGGGTAAATTGGTACATCAACTTCCTGGGGTTGTAACTCTGGCATATGATCTTCGTTTAGCGCACACAATATTTTGTTAGAAAGATCTATCTGAGAGCTACAACTTTGGGAAGAGAAACATCACTTCATAGATCCATGTTGCTCCCAGTTTTCCCAAAAAATGTCGTTCAGGGCCTCAAAATGGCTCTGCAAGCTCAGGGCGTGAAAAACTGCTAAAAATAGTAAATTGTGCTACAATTAAGGAAACTAAAAAGCTAAAAGAAACAATGGTGGGGGTCCAGGTGGACTTGGGGTCTCTTGCATTTATCCAAAATGAAGAAGTTGAAGAATATTATAATTTTTGGATATCCAAAAACAACTATGGAATGGGCTAACAAAAGATTTCACTTACATGTTTTGAATTTAGAAGTCTAGCAAGTTAAAATCCGATCCTTGCAAAAGGAATTTTATCCGATCCTTGCAAAAGGAACTTTATGATGTCCATGTTTCTAATTTTTCCAGGGAATCAAATGCTTTAGTTGACTTCTTATCAAAATAAACAATTCTACTAGGAAATAGATTTGTGGAAATTATTGAATTTAAGAATTAGCAAATGATATCTTGATATTCTACCTTTTTGTTTTAATATTTTTCCCCTCTATTTTTAAATTATCAATTTTTTTTTGTAATTTTCAAAACCAAAATATAATTTTTCTAATAAAAAAAAATTGCATTGAAAAAAATCATAGAAAAACTAGACATGGTATCTCTTCATTTTCCTAAATAAAAATACATTTTTTTTCTTTTGAAAAAATTATAGTTAATATATATATATATTATTATATATTATATATTATCTATAATTATATAGTTATATATTATATATATATATATATATATATAACTAAGTCACGAGACACGTCCGTCGGGGTTACGTGTCCCATATTTCACGTGTTGGACACAAAATAAGACCTAAAACATGTCCAACACATTTTTTATTGTGTACTCCAATCACGATATGAGTTTTTTACGTGGAAAAAATGTGCTCTAACATTTTTGCCCCTTAGGACACATGTCCCACAAAAAGTCACTCATAAAGCTCGCGCATGGTTAATTTGTTTGTTTCTTTCTGTCATTTTTCGTCGTCGAAGCTTGCTAGAGTCGTTGCTTTGTTGGAACTTGGTCATTGTTTGCTCATTGGAGTCATTTTTGTATTGTGTTGGAAGTTCCTTTAACGATTCCAAGTTGTCAATTTCACATCGACCTGGGTACTGGATAATAGCCTTCATGGTTTGGAGCTCATGGTTTGGGGCTTAAATTTCTTGTTTTTGAGCACATGGGGACTAGGTCAACATTCTCTTGTATTCCATACACCCATACCTATATAATTTGTATCAATGTATTCAAGAGACTTTTCAGGTGTCGAATTCCATTCACGATTTTTAACTTTTGAAATAGCTTTCTTCATGGTATCTATAGCTTGATTCATTTTCTTATTCTCTAAATATCCATCCACAAACATTTCCCATGTTTCCACAAACATTTCCCATGTTTTGAAATTTGATTTTCCTCCTTTTTCTAAAACATGTTCAAGAAAGACTTTGCAGTCTGCCTTTTCAATCATTCCTTTGTGATATAGGCATCAATTATTACATTGAGCACTATGATATCATAACTTAGCCATCGAATTCCCACTCTTTAAGACATTTTTTGACTCCTTGCATATCCCCAAGTTTGACCATTAAAGAAATCATGCATATATAACCTTTGTTTTGTTTTAATTGCAAATTTCAACGGCTATAGAGAGTTAACTTAAATATATAGGGCTCTACCTAGTTGAGTTTGTCTTGCAATTGCCCACACTTTCCAGTATATGAAACTTGAGTAAGTCAGATCCATGTACTAGGCAACAAGAGAGCTAGAACTACTAAGAAAGAAAATATCAATGTTTGATGTCATATGTGCAATATGCAGAATGCCCTTGTTGAGATCCTCGATTAGGTTCTCAATCTATTTAATAAGTTAATAACATGAAGATTCAAGAATGAACATTGAACTGTGAGTAATGAACATCAATGATGTAGTAAATTAATAAACTAATACTATATTTCAGTA
>APFE030867033.1:22909-62657 GCA_000404065.3 Pinus taeda
GGAGAGATTATGAGGAGACTTTTGCACTGGTTGCAAGAATGGAAACCGTGAGAGCAGTGCTGTCCATAGCAGCACAAAACAAATGGAAAGTCTACCAAATGGACATGAAGTCAGCGTTCCTAAGTGGAGTGTTAAAGGAAGAGGTTTATGTTGAACAACCTCTAGGCTATGAGAATAAAGGTGAAGAGCACAAAGTGTGCAAATTGAAGAAAGCTCTTTATGGGCTGAAGCAAGCGCCAAGAGCATGGTACAGCAGAATAGATTCATATCTATTGGATAATGAATTCGACAAGTGTGAAGGAGAACCCACCGTCTACATCAAAGAAAAAGATGGTAAAATTTTAATTGTTGTCTTTTATGTTGATGATGTTATTTTCACAGGTAATGATGATCAACTCATTAAGAATTTTAAATCAGTCATGAAAGAGGAATTTGAAATGACTGACATGGGTTTCTTGAGATACTTCTTAGGCATAGAAGTAGATCAAAATGAAAAAGGAATTTTTATCTCACAGGCAAGATATGTAAATCAAGTATTGAGCAGATTTAGCATGGAAGAATGTAAGGCAGCGATCACTCCCACAGTGATGGGATTAAAACTCAGCAGAGAGGACAGCAGCAAGGATTTTGATCCTAGTTTATACAAGAGTATTGTAGGCAGCCTTATGTATTTAACAGCAACTAGGCCTAATATTATGTATGCTGTTAGTTTAATTTCCAGATTCATGGAGAGGCCAAAGGAGGCACATTGGCAGGCAGCAAAAAGAATTCTGAAGTATGTGAAAGGCACTAAAAGGTTTGGAATTTTATATAATGTCTCAGAACATTCAGATTTGGTTGGATACACTGATAGTGATTGGGCTAGAAGTGTTGATGATCGGAAGAGCACTTCCGGTTATGTTTTCAATATGGGTTCAGGAGCCATTTCATGGGCTTCTAAGAAGCAGTCCATTGTAGCATTGTCTACAGCAGAGGCTGAATATGTGGCAGCTACAGCAGCATCATGTCAAGCAGTTTGGATGAGAAGGATGTTGAGGAGCTTAGGCCAAGAGCAGGCAAAAGCGACAGTGATTTTTTTTGACAATAGCTCAGCTATTTCATTGTCAAAGAATTCAGTGTTTCATAAGAGAACGAAACACATTGATATAAGGTTTCACTACATCAGAGAATTGGTGAACAATGGAGAAATTGTCCTAGAACATTGCAGGACTCAAGAACAGGTTGCAGACATCTTGACAAAGCCATTGGATCAGAAAAGCTTTGAATTTTTGAGGAAGTGTCTGGGTATGACCGAATGCCCAGCAGTTGAAATTAAAGGGGAGTGTTGAAATCTAATTTCAACTGCGCACCTCAAAACCACCATAGCAAAACCACAAACCACCTTGATGCGTATCGGACCGCTTTTGCGTGAAGGCAGTTTTCGTACACAAGAGCTCGATACAATATAGTGTTGACGCGTGGCTCTCCCCATACGTCATCATCTATGACATATCGGGACGTAAAGTTCAACATAAAAGTGGCTCCAAATATCTCTGTCCGCCGTCCGATCTGCTCCATCAATCTCCGTCGTCGATTGCTCCAAGCTGCATACGACCAACATTAAAAGCTTGGCGTGGAGTAAAGCATGTATGGGCGTGGATTAAAATAGGCATGGGCATATGTAAATGTTCTTAAATTTTAATGTTTTTTTTTACGGGAGTATGGTCATGTACGCAAGGTAATTTTTTTGGTGTTGTGGTTGCATACGCATAGTATGTTTATGTTTTTTGTTGACCATTCTGTAATTAAAAAATGAAAAACGCACAACAGTGCGAAGAGGAAAATGAAGAAAACCAGAGGAAGTTTGTATAAAAAAAAAACCATGAATTGTTTCACACAGCAGTGAAAAGAGAACAGTAAGTTTTGGTGAATTTGTAGTTTTTTACACTGCAGTGTGTTGATCATTTTATTTCTTTTACGGTAGTAAGTCTTTGTAATCTTTTTTTTCACACAGAAGTGAATGTAAATGAAATTTTTACACAGTAGTGTAAAATTTCAAAGGAGACAGAGTAATTTTGTTGAAATGTTTTGGTGAATCCCTCTGAGTGAAAGATGATGAATATGTATCAGTGAATTTATTTTAATAAATAGAAAATCTTTTATGCTGGTGCAATACTCCGTTCTTCAGTAAAAAAAAATTTAAGGTTCCCTGTGCACAAAAAGATCCTGGAGTAAAAGAAACAGAGCATTACCTCTGTGTACTTGAAATCCCCAACAGATCTTAGCGATGTCATCCCTAGAGATCCTCATCAAGAGGATCATGAGGCCTGTAACTCTTTTCATTGACAAGCCCTAGATGAGCAACCAACAAAACTAGAGGAATAGAAGAAAATAGCGAAGAGAGCGAGATATTCATTTTAGTTAAGTAGCTCTCACCTGAGCAAGGCTACCGGTAAGGGGAAGAAAAGGTTCTCATAACCACATCTCTACAATTATGGTCGGTTCATTCTTTGGGCAAAAACTCGAGGATGATCATGATGTTCTGATGATCACTTGCCACTTCGTAGCATATAACTCGAGCATTGACTGACATTTGGAAATGTTGCATAGCAGTTATTACATTATTTGGCTCTGCCAGAAATTGAAGTGTCTTTAGTAGCGAAGCTCAGCTACATTCTTTTACAGAGGTGTTATCTATTTACGCAACAAAATAGCCTGGATTATATTTTGCTTTAATCTGTAAAAAATCAAAGAATTAAGATTTAGGTTGTTAGAGTATTTGAATATTTTTTTTATGGTGAAAATAGATTAAACATCTTTAACAATTTTTGGAACAACCAAAACCTTGAAATTTAATTACGGTAACCAAAATAAAAAATTTCTACCTAATTTTTTCATAAATTGTTCAACTATTATGTAAGTTTTTTTTGACTACCAAATTCACACCTAAATTTAACATTTATTAATTATTATGTATCATTCATATAATGTACGTGTAATTAATTAAGAATTATTGGATTCAATGTATCATTGAAGTATTTTATTGTATTTTTATTTTATTACAACTCTATATACATTTTTTTTTATTGTAGTTTTGTTTACGGTTTCTCATCTGATAAGTAAGCATCCTACGCACAAATCGACAAAACTAGGCCTCCATTGCATAGTCAATATATTTATTTAATATCGTCCGATTTAATAGAATAAGTCGACATATTTTATATGTTTGTAAATCAATGAATTCCCGCGTTAGCAAATGATTCAAATATCTTACAATAATAACTTGTTGCTTGTAATTTTAAATTTCAAGTTTAAAGCAAATCTATTCAACAGGTATTCTGTTGCATTGCAACCTTGATTTTTAAGCGAGTTTTAGGTAGTTCAGGGATTCATGCCTAGTCTATGATTGATAAAATCATAGAAGAAATCATTGCATTTAAAGTAATTAGTTTTTATTCTTTGACCAGGGATGGCCAACAATATATTTGCTAGTTATAACTTGATGCATAATTACGAGTTGTTTTTATAAAATAAAACTAGGTATCACATAAAACTAAGAAATTAAGAAACTTAGGAATATGTAAATGAATTAAAAAAATAAATAATAAAATTGAAAATAAATAAAATATCTAAAATTAAATAAACTCTAATATAAAAATTTATATATTATATATAATTTTTTATTATTCAATTTACGAAATTTTAGAGAACAATGCATACAAATCACATCCTCTCCTTTTTCTATAATTATAATAGTTTTATATTTTTTTATTAAATGCTAATTTTTAAATTTTATAGTTATAATGGTTTTATATTTTTTATAAAATATTAATCTTTAAATTATGATACAGCGTGAGTGGGCCTAATGGTTAAGAGCATGTGTTTCCTCCTAAGAGGTCACAGGTTCAAAACCAGAGGGGGTAAGAGTATGTATGCCTTTGTAGACTTAGCAGTCAAATCGCTTCGCGGAGGTGGGTCCCTTGTCCCACAAACAAGGGGGTCTCATACACCAATTTGGTATGTGGCTTGGTTGTGACCTTAAAAATGGATATTATTATTACTATTATTATTAATAGTGGAAGGATATCATATATTAAAATTTGCTATTTTTGTTAGAAATGTAGATCACTATTGAGAGGGGATGAATCAATAGTGATGACACTTATAAAATTTTCACTCTTTTTTCTGAATCACTGAACAATAATACACATTGAAGGGACAAAAACCACCCTATGTTGTTGTGTTTCTTCTCATTCCCTTATTATTATATGAATAAGTTATTTTACATCTTTCAGCTAACCACCACAAGCTAAGAGCCATTACTGTTTAGAACAATATTGTTAGCCATCACTAGCTACAAAGTCTTTACTCACACGTCTTTGGAGACCACCACTTGCTAGAAGCCACCACTCCTGATAAGCCTCGCCCAAACACCACTAGATGGAGATATTGCCCCCAATATATTGTTTTTCTTGCCACCACTTGCAAGAAGCCACCACCCCTATCTTTTTTCAACCACTAGTGAATATAGGCCACCTCCTCCTCAAATTCTCGGAGCCACACTTTCATTCATTTTCAAACAGGACTCCAAGGAGAACTTCACAACCCAACAACAACATTTTAGCCCTCTCTAAAATATATAAAATATATCCAAAACCAAAAACTACATACAAACACTATTCTAATGAATTAACTAGCATCATCCATACACTGATGATCTTCCACCATTACTCACTCCATCGACTTTCTCTTTGCATAAGATGCGAGCCGAAACACATTTTTTCTAACTTCAGCAACCTTTATAGACCACTTCATATTTTCTGCATAATGTATCTCACATCTTGCACACTTTTCTTTTCTCTCACACTCACCAAACCAATGATACAACCAACATCAACTCCTCAAAGAAAACTCCAATATATTATTTGATTGAATGGTTAATACAATGATTAGAAAGGTGTACCAAGCTTAACAACTCTATTCATACAACATTTATGCTCCTTGACCTAATCCTCTATGATATTCATTAAATGAGGGACCTTATCAACTTTAACCATTTTCTACATAACTTCCTTAGATCTTTTGACCAATTACCAAGTGAAAAAACCAAAGTATATGTCCTTAGAAATAGCTAGAATGCACACAGAATACGAGAAATTCACTCTAGAAGGGGTAATGTAGGTTATCCATTTAAGAAGTGAGTTATAATGCAGGTTGCTCCGCAGTGACTAGACTTACCCTATTTTTCACCCTAAAACTCATTCAAACCTCAGTCAAATGACTTCCAACTTCTGGCGCACCTTCTTCAACACCTGTAAGACCTGTCCAAGCCTTCACGAGTCTCAATAACACCTCTAATAATCATTTCGAAACCTCTAAACCTATTCAATTGATCAAGATGTCAATATGTCTAAACCTATTAAACTGATCATCATGTCAAAGTGTCCAAACATGTTCAACTTCCTCTACAAGCATCAAGACTGTTAAGAAGTTTACCCGAGAACACAAATTAATTATGGAGAATTACTGAGAGAAATAAATATAAAAATAACTAGCAATAACCATAAACACATGAACGCGCATGTTTATCTGGGAAAACCCCAAATCTGGGGAAAAACCCGATCATAATGAAATTTCATTATTCTTGGCCCAAACCCTAGCCAATCCAGCCAAGTGAGCCTTCACCACTCACCTCCAGGCCTTACCTTACAATGAAGTCCTTCCAGCCTTTTATAGGCTCCATTACATATAATACCATGGGAAAAATAAAATGGGTGCACAATACCATGTGCCTCAAAACCATCACTGTTTAACCTCCTTTGACTCTATCCCGAGTCAAGTTTACTTAACAAGACATCATCATAAGTTTCCATCTTGCCTGGTACCTCTTCATCCTGCTGCAACGCTTCTGCCAATCATAAAGATTGATATGCAATCAAGGTTGAAATGAAGACAAGGCAAATAGTGCTAAGTGCATATTGATAACAATGGAAACACTACAATGTCAACATGCTCCCCCTTTGGCATTGATGTCAACCTCAACCGGATCTCCATCACATGATCTCTAAACTCTAAAGTTGATCTCCATACTCTCTCCATTTTCTCTCCCACTTTGGAAGATTAAATGGTAAAGGGAAATACATACATTGGAAAGCAATGCCAACAATGTGAGGGGATGAGAGACATACTCCCCTTGAAATACTCAACACTATACTAACTACATAGCTTCTACAAATTGAACTTTTGATAAGAATGGATGTCTCTTGTGCAATACAGGTATGTAAAATATTGAACTCAGTGGGAAAACATATATATCTAACCAATATTATGCATCCTTCCATGTTTCACATCCTCCCCTAAGCATCTAATGGAGTTGCAAACACACTCTCTTCGTTGTTGTAGAAATACTTACACTTCTCTCCAATAAGCAACCTTGCAAAGTGCAAGACACTACTCCTCATGAACTAGGACTCCATTTGACCTTGAACAATGATACACAATGATGTGAAATAGAAATACAGGGCTTCTTGGAGCAAATATATGGTTGTTATAAGTATTCAAGCCTAATATTTGACTCTATAAACATACCTATCACCAACCAATGACTCTATGGACCCAAGTTTATTTCATTCACCCAATGCAATAGAGATACATCAATGATATTGAAAACATGACATGACCTTGACACCCGTTAGTCCGTACATAGATGAATTTGACAACTTTTACAATACATGCTAGTCACCATGGGTCTCTTCATGACCAATGCACCAAAATATTAGACAATAATGATACATGTCTCTTACAAATGCACACAAGTGTGTTCTCCTCTATGCATGATAAATATAACGATATGAATCAAATACATGACATCCATGAGAAATGATATTGTAAGGAACCAGCTCACCAAAAGATAGAAAAGATAGATCAACGCCTTAGAATTCAGCCTCTTTGAGGGGGAAACCTCCTTTACATTACACAAATGAACAATTGTTAGATGATACAAATGACTAAAACTTCCTTCTATATATAGGAGTCTAAGGGGTCATAATATAATCAAGTTGAAATAACAGTAATAACATAAGGGCAAAAAAATAACAATAGTGGGTTTCTCTGGGGCATACTAATAACAATATGGGGACAATATGGGCACAATAACAATAATAAGAGATACAATTACAATAGTAATGGGGGAAACACTAGTATTATAGGGGCCTAACATGCCCCTCTACTTCCAAAAAGCGTTGTCCTCAATGCTTGAGTAGTTCCAGATGCTTTTGTATAAAATTCTCATCGTCCCATGTCGAATCTTTAGCAGATAAGTTCTTCCACTTGATGAGATACTCTGAAATTGATCAATTTCGTAGCTATCGAGTTCTTGTTTCTGTGACTGCTTCTAGTTCCAATATTATTTTTCGTTCCTCGTCAAGTTCTGGCAATATTGTTTGAACTTGGAGCTTGTCACCTATAGCCTTCTTTAAACATGAAACATGGAAAACTCGGTGCACTCGGGAAGGTGCAGGAAGCTCCAATTTGTATGCCATAGTACCAATCTTTTGTAACACATTGCACGGACCATAATACTTTGGTGATAATTTATTATCCTTCTTAGCTTTCTTGAGGGACATTTGTTTATATGGTTGTAGTCATAGGAATACCTAGTCACCTACATCAAAACTTATTTCATTGCGATGTTGATCTACCTGTTGTTTCATTCTATTCTGCGCTAATGTGAGGTTATCCTTTAAGAGTTGAAGAACTTGTTGTTGATGCTCGATGTGATGTTTCACTGCTTGAACCTTAGAATTTTACATTAAATATGATGTGATGGATGGTGGATGATATCCATAAAGTGCCATAAATGGGGTCATTTTTGCTGCAGTATGGAAGGAAGTGTTATACCACCATTCAGCCAAAGGCAACCATTTTACCCATTGTGTTTGTTTATCAAAAACAAAGAAACGGAGATATCCTTCCAAACATTTGTTTACTATATCATTTTTCCCATGAGATTGAGGATGATAAGATGAGCTATGAGCTAACTGAGTCTCGAGACAAGAAAATAATTCTGTCCAAAAATTTCCATGAAAATGGGATCTTTGTCGGTTGCAATAATCTTTGGGTTTCCATGTAGCTTTTGAATTGTTTCCATAATTGCAGTAGAAACTGTACTGGCTTTAATTGGACGTGATAATGCACAAAAGTGTACATAATTGGTAAGTCTGTCAACTACCACCATGATGACACTCTGTCCTTTGGACTTGGGTAAACCTATGATAAAATCCATTGGAACCTCCTCCCGACATTGGCTTGGAATGGATAAAGGTTGTAATAAACCTAGAGTCTTAATTGTTTCAACTTTATTTTTTTGGCAAACCAAACATTCCACCACAAACTTTTGAATATCTGATTTAAGGCCATCCCAGAAAATTCCTTCCTAACCCTGGGGTAAGTTTTTAAAAATCTTGAGTGCCCTCCTAAGGGAGAAGTGTGAAATTCCATAAGAAGAATTTATTTGAGTTGGGAATTATTACATAGGTATAAGTGATCTTTGTACCATAACAAATAATTTTTCCAGCTAAATGTATCAGATGTACTAGGTTCTTATTGTAACTTTCGAATGAGTGCCCACACTTCTTTGTCATTCTTCCATTGCTCCCTTGCTTTGTTTATCCAATCTGATTGGATAATAGAAATGGCGCACAACAATGCTTCCACATCCTCATCCTTTCTTGAGAGTGCATCAGCCACAACATTTTTCTTCCCTTTTTTGTAGATTATTTCAAAGTCATAACCCAACATCTTTGTGACCCATTTTTGTTTTCTTCAAAGGATAATCTTTGTTCTAAAAAGTATTTAAGACTATCATGATCTGTTTTTACATTGAAGTGTCTTCCCGTTAGGAAGGGTCATCATTTATTAAGTGCATGTAGTATTGCCAACATTTCCTTATCATAAATAGCTTTGTGTAAATACTTTCCCTTGATTGGATCACTTTCGAAAGCAATGGGTCTTTCGTCTTGCATTAAAATAGTACCAATTCCATTTCCTAAAGCATCACCTTCCATAATAAAGGTTTTTGTGAAGTCTGGCATAGATAAGACCGATGCTTGGTACATTGCCTCTTTAAGTTGTTTGAAGGCCTTTGTTGTTTCTCGAGTCCATGAAAATGCATCTTTCTTCAATAATGTTGTTAGAGGTGCTGCTATTCTCCCATAATTCTTAACAAACTTGCCATAATACCCTGTCAACCCTAGAAATCCTCGCAAATGCTTTATAGATGTTGGGATTTTCCATTCCTTAATGGCTTTAATTTTAGTAGGATCTACCTTAACACCGTCATGAGATACAATATGACCTAGATATTCCACCTCTTTTACTCCAAAGAAACATTTAGAGCCTTTTGCATATAATTTTTTCTCCTCCAATAGTTTGAGCACCCTATCAACATGTTCAACATGATCCTCCAAGACTTGCTGTAGATTAGTATATCATCAAAAAATACTAACACAAATTTTCTAAGGGTTTGAAAATGGAATTCATCAAACCTTGAAATGTGGAAGGTGCATTGGTAAGGCCAAAAGGTATGACCAAAAATTCATAATGACCCTCATGAGTTCTAAATGCTATTTTCAGAATGTCTTCAGTCTTAATTCCTGGAGCAATCTCAGGTCAATCTGAATATCGACATTCACATCTTTGCTGCTCTCGTCCTGTTGCCTTTTCTGTTCCTCCTCATGTATTCTCTCTTGTTCTTTCCTCTGTTCTTCTTTCTGTTCTTTCCTCTGGAGTTCCTCCTGCTCTCTTCTTTGGAATTCTTCAAAAATTTCTAATGTAGCAGGAGTTTCGTTGGTAAGTTGATGTTCAGGCTCGCTTGACTGTGTCATCGAGGCAGTGGCTAACAAATCTAGAGGTAGAGTTTGCAACCTTTGCTCTCTAAGTTTTTTAAATTCGATTAACCCGTTGTCATGGTATCTCATTTTAGCTATCACTTGAACCTGAAATAACGACTCGGCCGAGGAGAATAGGTCATCAAACTCATCTTCTTTATGTTCAAATTTAGTGAGTTTTTCCTATTCTAGAACATTATAGACGACTTTGTTTGGATCAAATCGTCTGTTAGGAAGAGTGGTGAGATTCAGTATATTGATGTTTTCTGCCTCTTTCTCTGCATGCTTGTAGTCATGCAGAGTGTAAACGCCACACCTTAGAGGAAAAGGAGGCCAGACTTGCTCCTTTCAATTCCTCAGAGTCTTTGTAGCTCCTGCGGATGTAAGCTGATATGCTATCTCTCGAGCCAATAGTTTATCGGGTATATACAAGGGGAGGACATGAGGCCTGGCCTAACTGCCGAAAACTCTTACATAGGTAAATTTTTCTTCTCCGAACCAGGTTCCTAAGGCTGTCAAGTCAATCTCTACTTGAGAGGAAATCTTAGGAGCAGGTTTATCAAAAATTGCGTAGTAAATGGGTAACATGAATCCATTGCAAACTTGATATAGGTGGTGTTTATAATGGGCTTTCCACAACTTTTGGTGATAGATATGAAGGGGCATGGGGTCCTGTGGAGTCCATCTCCACCCCAGCACAGGAAATTCAGAATTAAAATAGAGAGTGTCTAAGATGTAGGCACTAAAGTAAAATGGAGGAATGAATCTATCAGTAATGCGGGATTTGTTTTTGAACTCAAGAATAGTTGTTGCTAACTTATCAGATAATATATTCCCCCAATCCATTATTTCACTATTGCATGTTGCTTCCATTAAAGGTACCATCTGTATGGAAAATTTTGAGGAGTCATGCAACCCCCAAATCCTACACATCATCGCTCTAGCATAAAAATAAGGAGAACACAAGGAATCGACAGAGTACTTACCCGAGGATTCATGCTTGTGTTTCGCTAGGTTCTGTCTCCATTCCCGTATAGGTGTTGAATCAGTTTCATTTTCATCTCTGAACTTCTCCAAATATTCTTTGTTATCCTTCTTCTCCGGTTCGGGAAAATGGTACATTTGTCTCAAATCATTGGGCTGAAATGAACCGAACACTCTCCCATCAATAGTGCAGAATGTTCTATTTGTAACTGGAATTTCCTCAACTGCCCATCTTACCACATCTGTGTATGGAATAATTTTCTCTCGAGCCGCTATCCTGTGTGGGTAAGAATCGGCCAAATCCTTTAGGGTAGCCTCAGACTTCTGATTTGAGCTTGCTGTAGCTTGTAGCGATGTTTCCTGAGGTTCTTCAGCCTCAACCAGATTGTAGATGCTCTACCAAGTAGTATTACCGAGACCAAGACATGTGGTGTCTGAGATTAATCCTTTTTTACTTGGTCTCATATCAGCAGCATGTTGTCTTGTTACCGCGGAAGCTGAAGCTGTTCCAAATTTCTTAGACTTCTTCCCCATTTGGCCTAAATTCGCTGCTTCAGAGGAGCTCTGCACAGGAGATAAAATGAATGTAATGCAGAGAATAGATGGCGCAAACCAAGTATGAAAGAATTATGTCAATCAATGAATAATGGAGGATTAACATAAGGTTGTCGCGGTTGGGCGCAAGTGAATCACTATCGGGAAGAGAAAGGATTTTAATAATAATTTAAGACAATATACCCAAGCCTTATCAATCCTTTTCTAATGTCACGCTTAGCTTTATCGCAATCGAGAATCGGAAGAATGCTTGACTAGTTTCATTTATGTTATTATGGAATCCGTGATCGCCGATAGCGATATCGCTAATTCGCATCGGGAACTTTTTAGGCGAGGACTTTTTATTGCATGCATATCGCACTCCTCGATCGCCGATAGCGATATCACATCGAAGCAAAGAAAGGGGCCTTTTGTTATGATTGCTTACCTTCCCGATAGCCGATAGTTATTCGCGCTTGTCGCATCGGGGAAAACCAATGGGTCCTTTGTTGTGTATCTTTTTTTATTGCGATATGCGATCTTGCGATCGCTTTATTGCAATAATAAAGAATTATTCATTTTTTATTATAAGACTCATTATATGTTAGTAAAAAGGTTTTATAATGTTTTGTTTGCTTCCGGACCTTTTGGGGAATGATAAGTTGATACCAATTTAATCTAAAAGGGACCCATTTCATATTATAGTTTTGAAAGTAAAATTTTATGAAATGGGGGTTGTTGTATAGCACAACAGGTAGGTCAGGGCCAACTCACACATCAGACTGAGCCCAACCACTCAATTGCCGATAGCATATGTTGATCCCCCAAGCCTCATTTGGCATAAAAGTTGTTTTAAAGACAAGGGAGGCATGCCACTACTATTGAAGGACGAGCTACCTATGCCATCACTTTCATAGACCACTATAGAAGAAGCTAGAGGACCTATAGGTTGTTGTTACATGATAGACTAATAGTGTTATAGGATAGACACATAGTGCTATAGCATAGTTTCTGGGTTCTACAGCAAAGTACAAAAAGATACAGTGTCAGGTCCCCATACTACTAGTGTAACCCCTTATTGTTATTAGTACAACCCCCTTATTATATTTTTGTGCCCATGTAGTCCCCATACTGTTATTACTATTCCCCATAGAAGACCACTGTTGTTATTATTGTGCGCTTACATTATTATTGTTATATCGCTCTGATTATATTATGACCCCTTAGACTCCTGTATATAGAAAGGAGGTCTTGTCATTTGTATCATCCAAGAATTGATCATTTGTGTAATGTAAAGGAGGTTTCCCCCTTAAATAGGCTTATTTTGAAGGTGTTTATCTATCTTTTCTATCTTTTTGTGAGTTGGTTTCCTAACATTTGGTATCAGAGCTTTGGATTCTAGGGTTTCGTTGCTCCAAACAAGTCATTGTGGAATTTACGATATAACATTTTCACTACGGATTTTCTAAAGCTAAAAAAAAGATCCATTTGAGAAGAGATTGGTCTAAACCTCGGGTCCGAATTTCAGATCTTGCCTCGCTATATTATTTGAGATATGAGTTGAGGAATCTAGGGTGTTTGCAAGCTCCAAAATTTCTTCTAAAATTGGTCATCATGGACGTTTCACTATAACTTGTTCGCCACAAAGTTTC
This sequence comes from Pinus taeda, assembly GCA_000404065.3. Classification (NCBI taxonomy): domain Eukaryota; kingdom Viridiplantae; phylum Streptophyta; class Pinopsida; order Pinales; family Pinaceae; genus Pinus; species Pinus taeda. The sequence continues at coordinate 35,946 of APFE030867033.1, forward strand.
AAAAGCTAAACAAAAAACCCATTTGAGACGAAAGCGATTTGAACCTCGGGTCTGAATTTCCGATTGTCTTGCTATATTTTTCGATATATGATCTGACGAAGTTAGGGTTTTTATAGACTCTCGAATTACATCTTGAACATTTGACCTTGGGAAAATCGTCATACCTTCACTTTGAGCATCAGATTGAAATTTCGTAAGAAGTTACAGAAAGAGGACCGATTGTAGTTTTCTGTGTATATTTTTCATATCTTAAGGGCAAAACAGTGACACATGGCACTTCATACAATTTCACTCTTCTGAAAAGGTATATATCAAGTCATCTTGGGAGATTGTGCATAAGTCTTTCTTGGAAAATCCAATTTCGATCAAACTGGTTGCACTAGAAAGAGGACACAGAGGGCTACTGCAAGTCGTGATTTTAGAACTGGAAGATCTGAAATTACATAGTTACAGTCATTTCAAGATCGAGCTCCTAAAATCAATAAAAGGAAATTTGAGGAAGTTTGATGGGAAGGATCTGATAAACTGGATACTACAGATGGAGAAATATTTTGATCTACATGAGGTGCAACTGTTACAAAAGTTACGTATTGCATCTTCATATTCAAAACCAGATCAATTTTTATGGTATAAAGGGCTTTGTTCTCATAAACCACTTGTTACATGGTCAATTTTCATGGAGGAAATGATAACACATTATGAGGATACAAACAGAAACACCTTCTTTAGCCAATTGATAAATCTCAAACAAAAGTTCTCTATGGCAGAGCACATTAAGGACTTTGGACTTTCAAAAATTGAATATAAGGGAAAATGATATTCTAGAGAAGCAGAGGATTGATGTCTCCATAGTGACTTTAAAGGATAACATTCATCATGAGGTTCATGTTTGGGAACCTGATTCATTGGAGAAGGCATTCAGGTTGGCAAGAAAAGTGGAAAGAAAAATTATGGCAACAAGGAATTCTACCCCTCACAACTATAAATATGGAAGTGTTGTTTCTTCTATCCTTCCATAACCTACAAGTCTTGTTGGTCACTTTAGTTTCTCATTAATTCAAACAACTAAGTGCTACATGAATTGTCAACCCAGGGAAGTATGTTTATTTCAAAGGCAACTACACACTATATATGCTCAATCTGAAAAGCAATAAAAAGTTGTAGTAATAAATGTACTAATCACACCTTGCCTTGAACAAACTGAAGCTCTACTCTGAGTTACAACAGGAAAAAATTTTCTATTGTAGACAATCATCGAAGAATCCTTGATTACATTAAAAAGAACATTCTAGGAAAATAAATAAATCTCCAGAGAAAAAGAGTAGTTATGCTATAAGAAAGAACAGGACCCTATTCCCCAAGAAGGAATCTTCAGCACCTATTTCTAATCCCTATGCTTCACAAAATCACTCTGTAAACTTGATTACCAATTAAAACACTCATTGATTAGCTATGAATGAATTTATGAAAGTAACACAACAATCAATTGAAAAACAGAGTTTCAGCAATAAGTGCAGAGTTCCAATAATGCATAAGAAAATTCAGTAAATAGAACATAACAAAGAATGAATGGAAAATAACACTTAACACACTATAAGAATTTAATGGGTCAATGTTGTGATGAAGGTGGGCCCTTTCCTTCTCACAATATTCCCCAAAAAACGGAACTAGAAAGGAATGCTCAAAACAATATTTTATTCATCTATCAATGTATCACATTGCTAAAGATTCCAGTCCTTTTACTTCAGCTAGACCTTCCTACAATCTATCCGTAGTCCTTCTAATGTTGATGTCTCCTCCTTTTAAAGAGGAGACATCTATTAAAATTGATTACATTATAAATCCTATCTTTAACCTGATATTCCAAAATAGGATAATCAGTTCTTCCATTAACAAGATGTTGTTATAATGGTTGTGACAATGCTGACTTTGGAATGTAGTTGTTACGACCATTGTAACAGCTCCTTTGATGATCTCCTTTTGTTGTTGCCAAATCTAAAATGCAAATCACGGGTTGTTTCAGAAACGGGATTTGCACACTGTTCTAACTGTTTCAGCAACATAAACTGTAATGGTAAACCTGCAGTCATTAGACTCTTTCAGTAATGTAGACTGCAATGATCAAGTTGTTTCAGCAACTATCTGATCAATGAATAATTATGAAGGTAATGTAATTATATGTAAGACTAAATTAAACATATAGTAATGAGAAGAAATATTGTATACCTTCGGAAAAATGGATTAAAGTAATAACATGGACTTTAAATATGGATTGGAAAGGGGTGAAATGATAGCAAAATATGTAATTAGAAAGGGACAATGTAGGGTCCTAACATCCCCCACAACTGAAAGGGTTGCATGTCCTCATGCAACTTTACTCTGAATCTAAGTCTGATTACTGGGCCATGGAGTGCAAATTACTTAGGCAGTAACTATAGAAGGTATTGTCAGTCAAATCTCTAAAGTCGTGAACATTTTGTAACTTCTACCATGCTACTGCTTCCTCCTTTTTGGTCAACCTGTAATGAGCCTTATACTCTTGTGATGGCATCCATAGAAGAGGAAAATGAAAATGATATCCTATCCATTTTTCAGCACATTGTTGAACACATTTCACATAGTCGGGTACCCTCGAAATTGTTGCTTCAACATTAGGAGGACAGAAGGGATGATACTCCTACCTTTCCTTAGATGACTATTGCTAGAATAAGTTGTTTGCTTTTAAGGCAAGAGTTCCCTTGGATTTAACAAAATTTTGGCAATGTCGTAACACTGTTGCTTGTAGTTGGCTGAAGTGTTCACCCATTCCTGGTTCTTTAAAAAATTGACGATATTCAGCAACAAAAATGGTTGAATTCTGTGGCTCCGATTGAATCCACAGAAGATGATTGTCTTCATTATGCCTTATTGAAAGAAAGGCATTCTGTCATGTGAGCTGGTTAACAAGGAAGGAGACAAACACCCTGATCTGAACATCACCAACCAAAGGGTTTAGATTGAGTTTCCTATCCTCAGGGATAGCTTCATTTTGGAGATAAAATTCACAGAGTAAATGTTGTTCACTGGTAAATGCTTCTGTGAGAGTTTTCACAAACTGTTCAAGTCCAGATACTTCATGAGGTCTCCCATCTTTAATTTCCTTTATTTGAAAGAATGTTGATCATTCTGCATGAAAAAAGAGTAGTTGGAAGATGGTTTCCTGGTAGCTAATAATCTCTGAACAAAATCAAACATGAGGAGCAGTCTAGTTTTTAGCTGTTTATTCTCCTTCTTCTAGGCACGAGAATGTTGGAGTACCTACTCCAAAGCTTCCAAATTTGAATATATATGATTTTTCCACAGTGATTTATGCTCCTGCAAGATCCTATATTGCGACATGAGATACTCTTTCTTCCATTTATCAGTTTGTGCTTTAATGTTGTTAGTCTGAGTAAAAACAGTTTTGGTAGGGCGAGGTTCAGTCTGAACATAAACTGTTTTGTGGGCCGAGCTAGAGGATATTTAGTTTTAATAGTTACAGTAGGCCAAGGTATAGGAATTTCAGTTTTAACAGTGAGAGTAAGACGAGGTGTTTGTGGTTTAACCTCTTTTTCAAAAAAATTTGAAGGCCCTTCTCGTTCTTGTGTGAGAGTAGGGTGTTCCTTTTTTATTGCAGAAAAAGTGGATGCACAGGAGGCTCCAGGTAGTGGGACTTCAACTACTTTATACCTGGCTTGCTGATAAATGGTATCGCATTGGATACACATATATTCCTTATGACGGTCTTTCTCTGCACTTTTCTCGGTTGTGGATGCTGCGTGGGCTAAAGTGTACAAATTAAGCTCTCTGTCATAGGCTTCCCTTGCCATTACTAGCTCCTACTTATAAGCTTCAAGTTCTGATTGTAGAAACTTGTTTTCCTATAGAAGGGAAGCCAGGGTTATTGGGCTTTGTGTAGCAGTCACAATTTCAGTAGCTGGTCCTTATGTGGCAACTATTGAATGAGTTACTAGTTATTCTATAGCAGCTGCGTGGTGTGCGACATCCTGAGCATCTACATTTTGTATATCAGTAGGAGATTCTTGTGTGACGACTGTTAAATGAGTAGTTGGTTCTTGTGTAATAACTACATGTTGTGCAACATCCTGGTCATTTGTATTCTATATATCAGTAGTTGGTTCTTGTGTGGCAGCTACTGAATGAGTAGCTGGTTCTTGTGTAACGACTATGCATTGTGCAACATCCTGGTTGTTTGTATTTTGTATATCAACATATGGTTCTTGTGTGGCAGCTACTGAATCAGTAGCTAGTTCTTTTGTAACAGCTACATTCTGTGCAACATCCTGGTTGTTTGTATTTTGTATATCAGCAGCTGGTTCTTGTGTGGAAGCTACCGAATGAGTAGTTGGTTCTTGTGGGGTAGCTACTTGATGTGCAACATTCTAGGCATCTGAGTTCTTCATATCAGCAGTTGGTTCTTGTGTGGCAGCTATTAAATGAGTAGCTAGTTCTTGTGGCGTAGCTACTTGATGTGCAACATCCTGGGCATTTGGATTTTGTGGATCAGCTGCTGGTTCTTATGTGACAGCTGCTGAATGAGTAGCTGGTTCTTGTGTGGTAGCTACTTGTTCTGAAAGGAATGATGTCATAAAATCCTGGGCTTCTGGTTCTTGTGTTTCAGTGCTCGAGGGTGAGACATGTAAATATACGGGGACTTGGGACTGTGGTGGGGTATGGGGTTTTAGACTAATAGGTGGGGAATTTGGGATGGTAGCAACAGTTGCAGCTTCAGTTGATGCCCTCATTTGTCTTCGAGGTAAAAAGGTAGGGAGATCAGTACTTTTCCTTTTAAGAGTGGGTTTTTTCTAAGGGGGAGGGATATTAGAGATGATGACTTCTTTGGTTGAGGCCCTCATTCATCTTTTTGGTAGGAAAATACTCTTAATTTTCCTTTTTCTTTTTAGCATAGCGATGGGAAGGTTATCTTCAGAATCATCACTAGGAATATGAACAGTGGGATTAAATGATTATGCTAGATTATGGGATGGAGTTGATGAAACGGAAGGATCAATTGGATTAACTGATTCTGCTGGTGGAATTTCTTTGGGGGGGGATTAGGAATGCTCCCTGATTGTTGCTCGGAGGGATTTTCAGTAGCTTGCTAAGGGATTTTAGGAGCTTCTCGAGGAATTTCAGCAGCTTCTTGAGGAATTTTAGTTGCTTGCTCGGGGTCAAGGGGTGGATTGTTGAGAGGGGGGTTTTATTGAGAAAAACCCCTCTAAATTAGTAGTTGGACAAGACAGTGATGGGTGAGGGAAAGGAGTGGGAATTTTACCTTTCTATAGTAATGTGACATATTCTTTAGACACCCAAGTAAATAATATGGAATATTCAACAGTCGACCATGTATCAAATGATTTAACAAGACAAAATCATGCTGATAGACTACCTGGTAGTGACCTTCACAAGTGATATAAAGTTTGACGAATTTAGAAACCGTCAGCCATGGAGGTGGTAATGAGTGAAGTCGAACACCCTAGCCTTTGGGCTCGACCTGCTCTCTTGGTAGCGACCTTCACAAGTGATATAATGTTTGACGAATTTATAAACTGTCAGCCATGGAAGCGGTAATGAGTGAAGTCGAACACCCCAACCTTTGGGCTCGACCTGCTATCCTGGCAGAAGAAAGTCCTGTTGTTCATTCAAAATGATATGCTTACGACTAAACCATCAAGTGTCAGTGATCGATAGACCTGAAAACTATGCTATATCATACTCTGAAACTGGAATTCGAAATCCTTGGATAGTAGAATAGCCATCCCGTAAATTACGTGCAAATTCAAGGACCTGTTGTGGATCAAATCCTTGAAGCCTCTGAAAATATTCTACCCAACCTGCTCACTAAAAAATCTGATATACTTCTGGGTGTAATTCTAGTAGAGATATCGAGCCGGGCTCATGTTGAATAGCAGGTCCTCCCATAGTTAACAAGCTTCAGTAAAATGCATAGTCAAAAAATGAGTTACCACACTTCGGACAAAGTAAACTTGGCGAAAGAGAACATGGAGTAACAACACAGAGGAGGGGTGATAAGACGTGATCGTGGGTAGAAAAACGATGGTAATTGGCTTGCTGTGAAATGATGGCGTATAATCTTGGTATTCCCCCCCAACTACGACTGAAATAATGACTTTAAATGTATGGGGATCGTGGTAATAATGACATAATCTTCTCATTTATCTATAGTTTAATTGTATTTACACATAATAATTGCATACCTCATGTTTACCTTTGATACACATTCCAAAAATATAGTGTGTGTTGATCATAGATCATCAATAGTTATGGAAGAGGATTTTGAAACATGAGGGTGATTATATGAAAGGCCTGTATAATCATAGGAGAAGGCAGTCAAAGGACGGAGTTATAAAAATAATGGAAGAAGTGATTATCACAATGGAAAGTAGTGTGTGGTAATTTTTTTCTTTGAAAAGAAATGGTGTATCAACAATGGGAAAATGGGTAAAGGATGGTGTTTCAGCATTAGGAAAATAGGTGGAGAATGGTGTTTCAACAACAGGGAAGATAGGGAAAAATGTTGTTGAAAAGTACTGTTAATGGGAGAAATAGGGAAAATGTTGTTGAAGAATATTATTTCATTAATGATAAAAATAGGAAAAATGTTGCTGAAAAATAATGGGAAACATGGGGAAGAGAAAAGGGGGAAGATGATGGAAATGTTATGGAAAATGGGGGAATGAACTATGGATTGAAATTAGATGACAATGCTTCACAAAATGAATATTAGATCTGCCTGTAAGAGGATTTTCCTTTCCAATCAGTCTTTCCTACATATGGAATCTGCAAAATAATCAATTGTAACATGCCAACCCTTGACATGGATTATTAGTTAAGAAATCTAATCTAATGCAAAAAATACAATGCATAAATTAGGTGCAATGAGGGGCAGCAGGCTCCCCCAAAAAGAGATAATGTGAATCTACCATGCAAATGGCCTTAAAATGCTCCTTGGAAATGGGTTGCTAGTACAGACGAAGCCAATACTCATTTACTAATAATGGTGTTCTAGAATCATCAATTGTTAGGAGCCTTACTCTTCCATTGGGTAAAAAAGTATCTATTTCGTAAGGTCCCAACCATCTTGTTCATAATTTCCCTTGAAAATTTTCAAACCAAGAATCATACAATAAAGCCCAATTACCTTTTTCGAACTTCTTATGCTTGATGGTTTTATCATGCCACCTGGTTCTTTGCTGTTGGATCATAGTTTTTTGATGGATGGCATCTAATCTCTTTTCATCCAGTTCCTGGTGCTGCTGCAACCTCGCTATCTGTGCATCAATCAAATTAAGGTTAATAGCTAAAGTAGTCTTTAAGATTTTAATTTCAAATTCCACAGGAAAAAAAACACTTTTACCATAAACTAATTCATAGGGAGAAAATCCTGTAGTATTTCTCCAGGTAGTTTTGTCAGCCCATAGTGCTTCAGTGAGCCTTTGAGACCAATCCTTCCTATTTCCTTCACTGTTTTTGTTATAATGGCTTCTATAACTTTGTTTGTACTCTCCACCTATCCATTGGCTTGGGGGTGGTATGCTGCAGTCTTTCTATGATGAATATGATATTTGAAGGGTGGCTTTAAAACCATGAGAATTGAAAGGTGGTCCTCCATCTATAACTAGCTCTCTAGGTACTCCAAATCTAACGAAGATTTCTTCAAATAGAAAGGCTAAAATAGATTCTTCATTAGCTCTAATGAGTGCCTTGGCCTCCACCCATTTAGTCATATAATCTGTACAAACCAATATATAAACTCTTTTATTGGATGGAGGATTAATGGGCCCTACAAAGTCTAGAGCCCATCTTTCAAAGGGTTCAATTATTACTTGGGGATTCAATGGAATTTCATCTCTATGATTAGGTTGACCCATTCTCTGAAAGTTATCGCAGGCCCGAACATATTTCTTTGCATTCTTGATCCTGAGAATTTTATGTGTCGTTCTTTTATCAGCAAAATGCCCTCCACAAGGGCCATCATGACAAGACTTTAGTATATCACAAACCTCATCTTCTCTAATTCATCTTCGGATTTCATGGTCAAGTCCTGTATAAAAAATACACCCACTTATCTAGCTATATCGAGCACTTTGTTGAATGATATTTCTTTTCTCTCGATGTGATAGGTGTGATGGTAACTTCCCTGCAACCAGATAATTGGTAATGTTTGCATACCAAGGTGAGTGATCAGATACTGCAAATAAATATTCATCAGGAAAGGAATCATCTACTGGAGTATTATCATCAGCTTTTAACCGAGAAAGGAAATCAGCAACTACATTTCTTTGCCTGGTCGATCTATAATTGTAATATCAAACTCTTGTAATAACAATAACCACCTGGTGACTCGAGCATTTGTGATAGATTTGTTCATTAAATACTTAATAGTCAAGTGGTCAGTATGGAAAAAAGTAGAGTAACAAGTAATTTGATGTTGAAATTTATTAATAGCATAAATGACTGCTAAAAATTCCTTCTCAGTAACTGTGTAATTAAGCTCAGCAGGAGTCATATTCTTACTAATAAAATAGATAGCATAAGGAAGATGGTTTTCCTCTTATCCCAAGATAGATGCAATTGCAGTATCCGAAGCATCAACAGATATATGGAAGGGAAGTGCGCAATCAGGTCCCCTTAAAATAAGAGATATAGATAACTAATGCTTGAGCTCATCAAATGCTTTCTGACAAAGATCAATCCACTTGAATTCAACATTTTTCATAAGTAACACAAATAAAGGAGAAGCTATTTTAGAAAAAAATTAGAAAATTTTTTTGTAGTATCCTGCATGTCCTTAAAAACTTCTCACGTCAGTTTGTGTTCTAAGAATAGGAAGGTTCTCAATTACCTGTAATTTGGATGGATCTCCCTGAATTCCTTGAAATGAAATAAAGTGTCCAAGTACAATTCCTTCATTCATCATCATATGGCATTTTTTACTACTTAAGGAAAGGTGAGCTTGTACAAAACATTTAAGTACTTTCTCAAGGTTCTGTAATGAATTCTCAAAAGATGCACCATAAGGGGTAAAATCATCCATTTATATCTCCATGAAATCATTAAGCATATCATAGAAGATTCCTATCACTGCTCTTTGAAAGGTTGCTAGCGCATTACATAGTCCAAATGGGAGAACTCTATAGGAAAAAGTTCCCCAGGGACTAGTAAAAGTGGTCTTATCTTGGTCTTGGGGTGCAATTTTGATTTGATTATATCCCTTAAAACCATCTAAAAAGGAAAAGAATTTCTTCATTGACAAACTATCTAACACCTTATCAATGAATGGCAAGGGAAAATGATCCTTCTAAGTGGCTTTATTTAAGGCTCTATAATATACTAACACTCTCCATTTCCCATTTTTCTTAGGTACTATTACCAATGGAGAAACCCACTCACTATTAGATATGGGATATACAAACCCTGCATTAAGCAATTTTTGAAGTTCTTTTTCAAAAATTTCCCTCAAATTGGGATTCATTCATCACTGGGGTTGACAGATTGGTCAGCAACCTTCCTTGATATAGATGCAATGAGTACATAATTCAGGAGAGATCTCCTTCATGTCTGTGTAGTCCCATGTGAATGCCTCCTTATTTTCACGAAGTAACTTCATTAGTTGTTGTGTTTCAACTTCTATTAAATTGGGGTTTATCTTCAATGTTTTGCCAGGTTAGATTTGTAGTGTTATACTTTTAGAGGAGATGGTAGTTGACGTTTCAGGTAAATCTTCAGATTTAAGCTTTTCTTGGGTTTCATATTCCAAAATTGCAGTCAACTGATTATATGTTCCAAAAGTGACCGAGGAGGGTTCACAAATAAAATTACTAGTTACTTCATCCTTTATGGTATCTTTAAGAGTTAAAGCTTGTCCGATAGTCAAAATACGTTAGTAGCATTATCATCATAGTCCAACCATACAAAATTATCATTATTAATCATGGTTGTGGCATGAGGGTAGAGAGTAAGATGCTTGGTTTCACATCCATTAGAAATTATCATTGAACCAGATCTACAGTTGATAAAGGCATCAGCTGTGGCCAACCAGGGCCTTCCCAGAATTAGAGGATGTCCCCCAAACTTTGTTTTAGTCTGCAATACCACAAAATCAGCTGGGTAATTCCAAGATTCAACTGAGATGATTAGGTCTTCAATGACTCCTTTTGGTTTGATTGTAGAATAGTCAGCTAACTCTAGAATGATTGGTGTCTCTCTGATCACATTCTTCAGCTGTAACAATTGTGAAGTTTCAAGCGTCATAATATTTATAGCAGCACCTAAATCTACCACAACTTGTGAAATGGTAGTTTTTCCAATTTGTATTATAACCGTAGGATGGTCGGGATCACCATATTTAACAAGAGGGGCTTTACCGGTCATTAAGGCAGATAGATCACCCATAACATGAACTGTAAGTGGATCTTTAGCTTTCCTACCAGGTTTCTTAATACAAATATCTCTCATAGTTATGGTATAAATTGGTACATCTCTAAGTGCTTGTAACAGTGGAATTTTAACATAAAGATTCTGTAATTCCCCTAAAATATTGAAAGCATGTGGCTCAAGCGTTTTAGTCAAAGCTAAATGCTCAGGCAATGATGGTTCTGCTATTTCAGCATCCTTATTAGAGGGTAGCTGTACCTTCTTATGTGAATTATTTTTCTCTGTTTCTTCTTTATCAGAATCAAAAGAAGTAATATCATCAATAATGGGTTCAACTATTTTCCCAGATCGCAAATGAATATCATTACACTGTGCAAGGAAAACAAAAAGTATAGGTTGGTTCTGAATATCAATGACTTGCACAACTTTATTATTGGGGTTAGGGTTTGGTTGTATAGGCAACTGGGGTCTCATCATTTTATTATTTGGTGGGCCACCTGATGGTAGAGGGAGTGGTTGTTGAAACTAAGGAAATTGATTTGGGAACGCGATTTGCTGACCTCTCCAGTTTGGATTCCATTGATTAAAGTAAGAATTTTGTTGTGGAGGCCAAGGGGTCCACATTGTTGGATCTACGAAGGGAGGGTTTGTTTGTTGCATGGGTGGGTAACTCATTTGATTGAAGGGCAGGTATTGCATCTGATTAAAGGGCAGGTAGTTTGCTTGATTAAGAGAAGGATAATTATTCCAACGATTATAAGATGTAAATGGCATGTTAGAGTTCATACCTTGTCCTCATGGTTTCCATTACCTTCTCTATGTCAGCATATAGACTACTTCAACTTCTTCTTTACTTGTTTGCAATGTTGCTTTTATTCCCAGTAAAGAAGGGCATTATTGTGTTTCATGATCCTTCTCACAAAGGGTACAAATTAGCACTTTGTCCAATGGGCATTCTCTTAGTGGATGTTTATCTCTACATTTGAGAGAGGAAATAGCCAAAGCAGCTTTTGCTTCTTCTTGTTTCTTCTTAACCTGCAAGGTGTCAATATGTGAAGCAAAATAACTTAAAATTTCAATTTTTAATTCCTCAAGTAAATTACCTATTTCAGCTCTTGTTGCTCCTCCGCTAGCTGACTTTTGAACTCTTGAATATGTATTATCCTTGATGTTTGATCTATTCCTTGCAACTCCTCTTGAACATCTTTTGCAAAGGTTAACAATTTCATCATATGATTCTTTAGATATGTCCCCTTTACAAAACATATTTAGCATGTATAAACAACCATCCCTTACCCCTTTTAATAATATTGTTTTAAGAATACCTTTACTTACATCGGGATGATTAGATCTTTGCAAATTATATGGTAACCTTTCCACAACGTCCTCCAGATTTTCATCCTCCTTTTGTACCATCTTAAATAGTTCCTCCCTTCTTTCTCTCGTCCGGTAGTAGTCTTGATATTTGGTCAAAAACTTATATTTCATTTGTTCCCATGTTGTGATCACCTGGTTTCCCAAACTCATGAACCATCTTAGTGCATTTTCTTTTAGTGTTGCTGGAAACAGCTTCAATTTTTGAGCATTAGTAACATAATCATAGCTTTTGCATAATATATCAAACTTAAAAAGAAACTCATCAGGATCTTCAAAAGATAAACCATGGAAGTTACGTATGGTGAAAGTAGGATATTCTTCATGGGAGTTGCTCCTCTAGGAATATCACCAATAGGAAATCCCAAGGTAGAGAGAGAATTCTCATCTCTTCCTTCTCCTCCTACAAGTTCTCCACCAAAGAATCCTTCATTGTTCCCTTCCATTGGTTGTTCTCCTGCTGCACTTGCCTCATCTTCAATGTTTTCTGTTGGCTCCTCAATTTCTTCGACTGGTTCCTTAATATCTTCTATTTGTTCCTCAGTATCTTCTACTATTTCCTCAACCTTTTCAGGGCCCACAACTTCCTCCATTTTGTAGTTTGTTTGAAGAGATTGTTGAGTCCTTGACTTTCAAGAGCTTAGCCTTTGAGAAGTTTCAACTTTTGATATAATCTCCTGAATAAAGGTCTTTATTCCTCCTCTTCCTTTGCCCTTGCCACCTGTAGGGTTAGTTTTCTTGCATCCTCTCATGTATTCTGCACGTATGAAAGAAAACCATTAATGCTTTCGAAATCTATGATTACCTTCCCCGGCAACGGTGCCAAAATGTTGGTCACTTTAATTGCTCATTAATTCAAACAAATAAGTGCTACAAGAATTGTCAACCCAGGGAATTTTGTTTATTTCGAAGGAAACTACACACTATATATGCTCAATCTCAAAAGCAATAAAAATTTGTAGTAATAAATGTACTAATCACACCTTTCCTTGAACAAACTGAATCTCTACTCCGAGTTATAGCAAGAAAAAATTTTCTATTGCAGACAATTATCAAAGAACCCTTGATTACATTAAAAAGAACAATCTAGCAAAAGAAATCAATCTGCAGAGGAAAAGACTAGTTATGCTATAACAAAGAACGGGACCCTATTCCCCAAGCAAGAATCTTCAATACCTGTTTCTAATCCATATGATTCACAAACTCGCTCTGTAAACTCGATTACCAATTAAAACACTCACTGATTATATGTGAATGAATTTATGAAGGTAATGCAACAATCAATTGAAAAACGGAGTTTCAACAATAAGTGCAGAGTTCTAATAACGCATGAGAAAATTCAGTAAACAGAACTTAAGAGGGTATGAATGGAAAATAACAATTAATACATTACAGGAATTTAATGGGTAAATCTTGTGATGAAGGTGGGCCCTTTCCTTCTCACAAGATTCCCTAGAAAAAGGAACTAGAAAGGAATGCTCAAAACAATATTTTACAAAAGATTCTAGTCCTTTTACTTCAGATAGACCTTCTCGCAGTCTTTCCATAGTCCCTCCAATGTTGATGTCTCCTCTTCTCAAAGAGGAGACATCTATTACAATTGATTACATTATAAATCCTATCTTTAACCCGATATGCCAAAATAGGATAATTAGTTCTTCCATTAACAAAATGTTGTTATAATGGTTGTGACAATGTCGACTTTGGAATGTAGTTGTTATGGCCATTGTAACAACTCTTTTGATGATCTCCTTTTGTTGCTACCAAATCTAAAGTGTAAATCATGGGACGTTTTAGCAACGGGATTTGTGCACTATTCTAATTGTTTCACCAACATAAACTATAATGATAAACCTATGGTCTTTAGATTGTTTCAGCAACGTAGAGTGCAATGATAAAAATGTTTCAGCAACTATCTGATCAATGATTAACTATGAAGGTAATGTAATTATATGTAAAATAAATTAAACATATAGTAATGAGAATAAATATTGTATACGTTCGGAAAAATGGATTAAAGTAATAACATGGACTTTAAAAATCGATTGGAAAAGGGTGAAATGATAGCAAAATATGTGATCAAAAAGGGACAATGTAGGGTCCTAACAAGGCTAGCACCACAACAATTGGAAGAAAAAATGAGCAAAAGGGCTTTGTTACAATTATGATGACAAATACATTAAAGGTCATAAGTGTGCTGAGAAGAATTATTTTACATTGATTGTGAAGAGGAGGAGGAAAATAATCAAGAAACATCAAAACAAGAGGATATACACTAGCAACTAACCCTGGAGAAAGAAGAAATGAATCTGACCATATCTTGTAAATCATTGGCAAGAATTACCACTCCTCAAACTCTCAAGATAGATGGACATATAAAGAAGACAAAGGTTCAAGAATTGAAAGATCACATTGAGAAACAAGAAATGAATCCGACCATACCTTGTAACGCATTGGCCAGAATTACCACTCCTCAAACTATCAAGATAAAAGGACATATGAAGAAGAAAAATGTTCAAGAAGTGAAAGATCACATCGAGCATCAAGAAATGAATCTGACCATATCCTATAATGCATTGGAAGAAATTACCACTCCTCAAACTCTCAAGATAGAAGGACATATCAAGAAGAAAAAGATTCAAGAATTGAAAGATCACATCAAGCATAAACAATAAGTTCTCCAACTTTTAAAGGATAACACCAATTTGGTGCAAAATCGAATGAAACAACAAGAAAATCAACATCGAAATGAAAGAAGTTTTGATCTAGGAAATTGGGTATTTTTACGGCTACATCTCAAGCAAGCTATTTATGAGAAGGAAATGTTGGCAATAGCACATGCACTTAAGAAATGGCGACCTTACCTAACTTCAAGGTAAAAATGGATCATGATAGTCTTAAATACTTTTTAGAACAAAGATTATCTTTAGAAGAACATAAAAAATGGGTTACAAATATGTTGGGTTATGACTTTGAAATCATCTACAAAAAAGGGAGGAAAAATTTTGTTGCATATGCACTCCCAAGAAAGGATGGCGATGTTGAAGAATTGTTTTGTGTTATTTCTATTATCCAACCAGATTGGATAAATGAAGCAAGGGATGAATGGAAAAAGGACAAAGAAGTGTGGCCACTGATTCAAAAGTTGCAGAAGATGCCAGTTCAAACAATATTGCCAGAACTTGACGAGGAAGGAAAAATCATATTGGAGCCTAGAGCAGTCACAGAAACATGAACCCAACTGCTATGAAATTGAACAACTTTAGAGTATCTCATCATGTGGAAGAACTTACCTGCTGAAGATTCCACATGGGAGGACAATAATTTTATACAGAAGCATCAATAATTACTCAAGCATTGAGGACAACACCTTTTGAAGGAGAGGGGCATGTTAGGTCCCTATACTACTAGTGTAACCCCTTATTGTTATTACTGCAACCCCCTTATTATATTGTTATTATTGTCCCCCATAGAAGCCCACTGTTGTTATTATTGTGCCCTTACATTATTATTGTTATGTCGGCTTTGATTATATTATGACCCCTTAGACTCCTATATATAGAAAGGAAGTCTTTTCATTTGTATCATCCAAGAATTGTTCATTTGTGTAATGTAAAGGAGATTTCCCCCTCGAAGAGGCTTATTTTGAAGGTGTTTATATATCTTTTATATCTTTTTGTGAACTGGTTTCCTAACATACAGGGGGTTGAGTTCTAAGCAATTTCATCACTCAAACCCTATAATTCAAGGATAAGCATCAGAGGGAGGGTAAGTACGAAATTTTCTTACCACCTTTTGATGAAAAATCCTACAAAACCCTTCAATTTTGCAGAAGTACATCCTATATCAGTTTCAAATATAAAATTTGGCATGAAAAGGAAATGAAGTATAGATGTTTTTGAATTGAGCATAATAGGACAAGAAAATGCAATTGTTTTGACTTTTAATACGAAATTGTCCCTCTTCTAAGTAGTGTAAGGAAGTTGTTCCTTTTATGTCTACCTCAATAATCCTAGATGGACATAAGTCCCTAAAACCTATAGCAGAGGAAGGCCATTGCTTATCCAAATTTGAAAATTTGTATTGAAGACTATGGGAGGTGGATTCAAGAGTAGGGAGCCCACAAAACCATATCGAATTCACCAACACCCTGATGTCAGGGATCTCTTTTCCAATCATCAATGGCTATGGTTCTTTTTTAAATTCATGGGTTTTAATGATGTCATGACTCAAGAATTTGCCCTAGATCTCTAGCCACAAGGATACAATGATGCCATCATGATAGTAAGGGGACTCATTATCCACTTGAATGAATAATTCATCAACAAAGTAACCAAACTTCCCCTAGGAGTGCGATGGAGCAAAGAGGAAAGGACAAAGGTTATCAAAACAAAGAACTTTTTCCTTACAAAAGAACATCCCATTGAGGAAAAAAATGGAGCTTGAAGAGAAAATTTACCCTATCCCTAGGATGAGGTAGCATACCATCTCTTGAAGTACATATCTTGTGAAGGAAGTCTTAGTATGTCTACGCGTGCCAATTTAAGATGCTCCATCAAGTGATGTTTTAAATGAATTTTCATACCAAAGAAAAAATGAGCATTCCTCACTTTCTCTTCCAGTCAATCAATGATATGAGCCAAAAATTTAAAGGATGAAAACATCAATACATATCACACCATGAGCTCATAAGATTAATAATTATGGATACTCTAGAGGGTCTTCAAAACCCTCTAGCTTGGGTTGACTTTGTGGACATGGATAGGGATACCTTCCTAGAAATCTTAGCATAAGCCCTATTGGAACTTGGAGAGGCTACAAAATCGGAAGTATTTGTTAAAGAAGTAGAAGAAGAACAGGAAAAAGAAGAACTAGAAAAGGAAGTGGAGAAAGAAGAAGAAGCAGAGGTAGAAATTGAATTAAAAAAAAAGACCACATTTCCTAAGGAAGACCCAATCAAGCTTGTTGTGACACAAATAGAAAAATAGAGGAGTTCAAAGGTCATTGGGACATCATCTGGGCCATAAAAGAGAAGGAGAAGAGAGTAGATAGAAAACACTTCATAAGGAAACACATAAGAGGAAGTTGTTGCCACCATAATAGCATTAAGTACCCTAGCTAAACCAAAAGGAAGAAGGTGAGGGCAACCCCCTATGTACTTAAAGAGAAAAAAATGCAACAGAATAAGGAAAGGGAATCCTCAACCACGTTGTCGAACCCCTATCACTTTTGAATAGTCGACTATCTAGCAAGGGGAGAAGTGGAAAAAAGTAAGAAGCAACTATAGGAGCTTATATCCATCAAAACTAAGGTGAAACAACCACAGACCCCACAAAAGGGGTCAAGCACCAAGGGAACGAAAAGTCGTAAGAAGACCATCATTTTACAAAAAAAAATTACAGTGCTATAGGAAGGGACAACAGTGCTACAGAAAGGCACATAAAGGCTACACGAAGGCATTGCCCAATTATAGGAATAAGTATCACAACTACAAGCAGGGGTTGTGGGACACAAGAGAAAAATATAGACCTAAAAAATCAAGATCCCCAACCACACCTTGGTTCCTACCATAAATGGTTTGATGAAGGGAATATAATCCCTACCCATTTTGCAATTCCACTATTCTTTGAGGTGGAGAAGGAAAGGGCTAGGAACAATGGGTGGATGCAAATTGAAAAATGTAAGCGATTTCAATATGTAGGAATAATGGAGGGGAAGATGAAAAGGATGGTTAAGGAAATGGCTGATCTCATACTCAAGGAAGAAAATGAAAGGAACCAACTACAAACAAAAAATAAAAGGCTAAAATCCTGGCTACAGGAGAAAGAGGAGTAGCTTGTTGCGATGGAAAATTTGGCCATAGAATCCATCCAGTGCAAGCATCCATCGAAGACCTATTCACTATTCATAAAGGAACAATGGAATGAATTCAGATTAAAGCCTTGGCCCAACAAGCCTCTCTCTCCTTCCAAGACTACAAAAAATTCATTGTGTTTTCTCATAAAAGCAATGTTAAGGCTATAACGACAATTTAAGACTGATTGACATGAACATTTGGGACCCCAACTCAAGAATGGGAGATCTGTGATTGATGACCTTCGGCTCCTAGATTACCCATGAAGATGCCAGATATGAAGAAATAAAAATATTCATGGATAAGGAGGTAAATGAACCCTTATGGATTATAGCATAATTAGGAGGAGTTTATCTTGTCACCAGTAACCATTGGTTGATTGTTGGAGACCGTAGGTTGGCACCAACTTACACAAATAAATGGGATCAGGAAATAATACACTTTAAAGATAGCCTCATATTCTTAGAAAATGAAACATTGCAAGCATGTTAGAGAAGGTGGAACACCTTGCCACACAACTTGAGAATGAAGGAGCATCACTCACCAGAAAGGCTAAGGAATGCTTTGGATAAAAACCCTCTTTACAAAAGGATACTCTAGACATTTGGGATCAATTGGATTGGAATAAATTTTAGTCATTCTCTACTATTGGGCTCAAAAGAAAATAAGGAACAGGGATAGGAACAAAGAGAATGGATAGAGATTGAAAAGAATGTAGGTTTCCATCTCGAAGAAGGCATTCCTTCTGAGGTAGCTTGGGATGTCAAGGAGGCCACTAAGGCCATGAATGAGGCACAACTAAGTGACTGATTTGCTCAAAGAATGAGAAACAATTTTAGTAGGAGGGTATGAAGGGCCTCTCAAATAGGTGCAATTCAAGGCTCATCTGACCATGTTGAGAGAATTTTAACCTCTCTTTTTGCATTTGATAATATCCTTTTGAGCTATAATGTGTTCACTAGGAAGGTTAGGGAATATTTTTTTATCTTGTATCCTAATGTATTTAATGTGCAAAACAAAGAGTATTTAATGTGTAGAACACGTTGGAGACCAATAGGAGAAGTTTTAGGAGGCTCATTTCTTGCATCAGCCCATCAGCAACTCAACTAGCTTATGTGTAGTTATTACCCTTCTGTGACTACGAGAACCCTAGGAAACCATATCAAATTTTGTAGGATTTTTGGAGGGAAGCAATCCTTGCTTCAATGAGGATGGCCCTCAATCATTTTTTATAAATAAAGGAGCTTAACAGCTTAGTCGGATTTGACTTTGAGAGGAAAACAATCACTATCAGAGCAAAAGACTACTACGCATTATATCCATTGTCATGCTATCCATTTGAACGATTTATGAGATTAATGAAAAGAATAATTTTACCTCTAGTATAAGTTTTCTTTAAGGGAGTTGAGTTTCCTTGGGTTAGGGCCCAACCCAAAGCAGTCAAGTCCCTCTTTTGTATATATATGTTATCTATTTATTTTTTGCATTTTGTGTAGTTGTGTTTCATTCTACAAATCTGTTTATCAAAAAAATAGATTATCTCTGAAGGTTGATAATTAAGATCTCTTGAGAATATTAGGTGTGTAAATTGTGTGGAAAAGCACAAAAGAAATATTTTTTCTCCTTTATGAAAAAAACAAATCCTATTTTAAATTCAACTCATCCTTTCACATGCATTTTTGTTTTCTGCAATTAATATTTTAACATTCCTTTAATCACTTTGTATTTGTTAGTTGAATGGTAATTTTGTATGCTTGTGAGATATATTGGTTCATAGGGTAGATCAACATCATATTTTATGTACCAACACCATCTCCTTCAACACTCCTTCCATTTTCATTCATTCCATCAAACTGTCTACGTACAAAAAAGTACACTACCAAGCTACATGAGACTGTTAGTCTCACTTTTCCTTTGAGAAAGTTGCGCAATTGAGTAGATTTGTGTTTGGAAATGTCCCTTACACTCTTTCAAAATTTCCTACCACCTTCTCCCATCTTCAGACCACTCCTAGAACCCTTAGATCACTCTTGGATGCAATCTTGTAACAATCTTGTAGCAATCATATATCATTTCACATAATTCATTAAAATGTTCCCAAATTTTCATGTAAAGCTTATTTTATGCTCCTTATCAATCCCCAATGTCATCTAAGCCTTGGAATCAAACTTGAGAAAACCAAAGACCCCTTCGCACATCTTCCCTCTGCGTTGTAGTTTTAATTCTGCAACAAGAATTTACTATTTTGGTTATGATTTAAGTAGCATAAAATAGTTTCCATTGATCACTTGTGAGAATTTGATGGTTTCTTCAAATAGAGTAGAGTTTACCTTGATTGCAATAGTATTGATTTGATTTCTTACAAGACATTTTAGAGTCACTACCTTCATGCAACTAACTTAGGCTTAATTTCTTGTTATTTATCTTCTATAAAACAGATTAGGATTTGTTTTCCAACATTTATTTCCATAAAATAGATTAGTGTTTAATTTATGCAATTAGCACAAGTAATGATTTAATTGTCCATTTTCTTTCAAAGATAAGCTCAATAGTTTTCCTTCTTTAGAATTTTGAGAAATGGTCTCTATACATCTTAGTTCAATTCATGAGAAGCTTAGGTAGATTCTTTCTTATTGTGCATATAGCACTATCGCCACTTAAGTTTGTATGGACTCTAGATTGATAAATTAAAGCTAATAGCCCTGGGAGATGCAACATTCTTGTTGTAATACCAAGACTCATCACCACTCTTTAATTTTTTAAGATTTTAGACACAATTTCATTTTTTACATTTTTTTATGAAAAATTTATCTAATATACAATTTTCAATAAAAATACTTTATTTTAATAGTATTTCATCTTTGAAAAGTTAAATAAACATATGCCCTTCCAAATGAAGATATTCGCTTCCTTCAAATTTGATCACTAATTGGATTATCAAAATAGTTTAATATATATTATTAAAATTTTGATACAAAATACTATACATTAATTGTTAAACTATCTTTATAAATAATTATATAAAAATATTATAATTATGAAATAAAATTTGATACAACAATTATACCATAATATGTTCAACTATTTTAGAAACTATAATTATATAAAATATATTATAATTATGTAGATAAAAATGTAGCACAAGTTGATCAAATATCAATTTTGATATGTTGCTCCTAAATCTTAAGAGTATTTTTAAAACATTATTATTTATTTAAATAAAAATATTATATAATGTTAAGTGATATGAAATGTTATTGTTCCTGAAAAATAAATATATGTTGTTATTAATTATATTCAAAAAATTTAATTAAAGAAATTATATTTAAATATAAATTTTTTAGTTATTTTTTTATGGGTTTAGAATAGATGTTGATGGGTGTATTGTTATGTCATTCCATGATGTGAAAATCAATTGTTCAAAATTATGTGGGCAAAAATCCAGTGATGTTAAGGGCTAGTGTGACTGCAATCTCGATGTGATATTGATGGCTTAGTTGTCCCTGTGTCACGATTTCTCAAGCCAAAGGTTAAGCTTACAATCATCTGAGGACTCAAACAACTTGACAAACAAACAAAAGAAAAATATAATATTATGTTTTCAATAGTCTATGAAATAGCTTAATTTGCAATCATACTGTTATTAAGTGTTATGTAAACCATAAAATTCAAATTTCAACACCCTATGAGTCAAACAATATAACATGTGAGTCAAGGGCTGATTCCCAAAGCCACCACTATAACCCCTACCTTATTACATAGCTCTAGTACGCCCCATCCACTTAATTTGGACCTAGAATCTCTTGACACATGACACTTCATGGCCCTTGACAATTGATCTTGACACATAACATTTTATTTTCATGGCACTTGAAAATTAAACTCCCCATAAATTTATAAACATTTAATTAAATAAGGGGAGCAACTGAGTAGCGGCAGTCCTTGCATATCTTTATCCACATGCCAGAAAAAATGCGTTGCAAAAATTCTGGTGCAAGACAGGGAGTTCAGGGTAACGATGATTGGTATTTGCTTTCCTTAGCATCAGTGGACTGGAGCTAAAATTCTTTGACAAATTTAATTCTATAATTCATTTTATTTTCTCAATTAGATGTAGAAATACCTGGTGGAAAGTACCCTCAAATGAGACTCTCTAAATATTATGCGCACATTAGTGGTTGGCTTTTGCAATTTATTGTGGGCTTTTCTGAAGTGAGAGGGCTATTATTTTCGCTGATAGTATTTGGACTCTTATATTCTGTACTAAGTGGGCGCTTATTTTACCTCTTATTTGTGTTATATTTAGTTTACTTGCCCAATTAGTGTTTACTTTTCTAGGATATCTTATTTTATCTTCTCAGTTTATTATACAAATCATTTTATTGGAGGGCGCTTTTATTCTATTTTTTAACACGGAGTTGGACTTTGTTTATGGTTTTTGATTTTTTTTTAAATGATGTGGGTTGAATTGATTTGAACTAACTTAGTTATTTTTGGAAAATGAGTGGCGAGAACTTAGGATTCAGCAGTCTCGTGGGTGGGCGCACTATGCTATTCATCACCGTGAACTGCACTTCTTGTTATTCACGGAACCTTTGAATTACCAGTGAAACCACCAGTAGGAAGCACAACAAAGTTAATGACGTGAGTAATTTGAGTATGCATTTAGAATAATAAAAGTATGAAATGTATATTAATTCTTTGCCCTATGTGGTGAGAACTTAGGATTCAGCAGTGGGCGCACTATGCTATTCATCATCGTGAACCGCACTTCCTGTTATTCAGAGAACCTTTGAATTACCAGGGAAACCACCAGCAGGAAGCACAACAAAGTTGCAGGAAGCACAAGCAAGTTAATGACGTGAATAATTTGAGTATGCATTTAGAATAATAAAAATATGAAATGTATATTAATTCTTATTGGTTACTTGAAGTGAAATTTACATAATACCTCAATCTTGATAATGTGCATGATTTTAGTGAATGTAACATTGTTAAACCATAAAAGCCAAATATCATAATAAATAATTTCATAATAAAAAATCATCAAAATATTTATTATTATCTCAACTAAGTATACACAACTCAATCTTGATTATCGTAAAATCATTAATATTAAACTATTAAAAAAGTCTTGACATTCATTAGAGAGCATAAATCGTTGAAATTCAGCATTCTTTAGAGACGCAATATATGATAGCAATTGATGGGCCTGCCTCCCTACCACACCTAGTGCTGAGAAATTGAATCATCTTCATCTTGAATATTGCAGTCAACATTATCATCTCTGGTGTAGGGTAATATTTATAAAATGTATATTTTCTTTTTTGGTTTTTTTTTTATCTTCAATCTTGCTAACTATGATAACAAACCAAACAATTTTTTTGTATACATCTTCCGAATTGATGGTTCATGCTCGTTTAGAAAGGAGAATGAAGTGAAGATAAAAAGAAAATAGTGCATTTCATCCTACATTTGTTCATATCACCTTATAGTGCACGCAACTTAATGTTTTCTCGGGAGTATAACAGTGGCTTCAGAATCTCACGCCATGCTTTCCACCTCCAAAAATAACCATGCGTTGTCGCCGTCAATACCACGAAATTCACTGAATGGATGAAAACATTTGTCACGTGTTTCTTACCATAGATACGTTACGGGAATGGATGAAAAAGCTCTACACATGTTTTTTATTTTTACCATAGACACGTTATCAACTACATGAACCAAGTTGGTCAAATGGAGCCCGTTCATCAACCAAGTTGGTCAAATGGAGCCCGTTCATCAGACTACGTGTGGAAGCTTTCTATTAATGTTTTATTTGGGATAAGTTACGGGAATGGATGAAAAGGCTTGACACGTGTTTCTTACCATAGACACGTTATCGACTGCATGAACCAAGTTGGTCAAATGGAGCCCGTTCATCAGACTACGTGTGGAAGCTTTCTATTAATGTTTTATTTGGGATAAGTTTAGCAAGAACAGGCACGTCGGATTCAACCCCTGACAAAAAGTAAAACCAATAACCACTAACATAAATAGATATAATATATAAAATTTAATATTGGTTACTAATATTAGCTCAATTAGCTAATATTATCCACGACCTCTGGCTTTCGAAGGTAAAGGTTTCGAAGGTAAAAGTACATTTGAGACAAGACATGCCCTCATTTTGTCAATTGTCATGTATGGTAAGGTATGTCTGCTTATGCTATTTTCTTTATTCTTACTACCCTTGCTTTTATCCCAACCTTCGAAGGTAAAATTACATTTGAGACAAGACATGCCCTCACTTTATCAATTGTCATGTATGGTAAGGTATGTCTGCTTATGCTATTTCCTTTATTCTTACTGCCCTTGCTTTTATCCCAACCTTGACCTGTTTTACCCTAGCCTCTGCTTTTACCTTTCTTTTTGGCCCTCTGCTTCTTATTCTTGACGCCTAAAATGTATGATGGTTGAGTTGTTTGCATTCCAATTCTGAATTAATGGTCGACTCAACAACATACTTGTTAGTTAAACTATCTAGTTGACTCGATCTACGAATCCCCTTAACAAGTAGTAAGATATCTTGATTTTGCCATTTTCTTCGAAGTCTATAAGTGAAAAAAAATAATTTAAAAATAATTTATAGTTACCACTGTTGCTCCTGCTCAGTCAAAAATAATATTGGAATTGCAAAATTGCATAGTCAAAAATCATATTAGGAGTAGTAGAGATACAAAATTAGATAATTGATGGACAATGTGAAAAAAATAATTTAGTTACCAGTGCTCCATGAAGATGCTATTCTTTTCTTCAAAATATAGGAAGTGATAAAAGAATTGATAATTTTGGTGTATTATTTAGGTGTTTTATGTAGCAAATCAAATTTAAATATTATTTTATTTAACATTTCTAAATTTATATTTAGTTTTTTCACATTTACATA
This sequence comes from Pinus taeda, assembly GCA_000404065.3. Lineage (NCBI taxonomy): Eukaryota > Viridiplantae > Streptophyta > Pinopsida > Pinales > Pinaceae > Pinus > Pinus taeda. The sequence goes on from APFE030867033.1 coordinate 60,542, forward strand.
ATACAATTATGAAATTAAGATACAAAATGATATCTATAAACTTATATCAATCATATTTAACATTTCTAAATTTATATTTAGTTTTTTCACATATACATAATACAATTATGAAATTAAGATGCAAAATGATATCTATAAACTTATATCAATCATATTTAACATTTCTAAATTTATATTAACTTTTTTCACATTTACATAATACAATTATGAAATTAAGATGCAAAATGATATCTATAAACTTATATCAATCATATTAAATAATTTAATTATGATCAATCACTCTATTTTAAGTACATTTACTGATATAATTATTTTTAATCACCTTATATTGACCATATTTACTAATATACCTTATATCGACCACCTTATATCGACCATATTTACTAATATATATATTTTGTTATAAATGAAACTAAATCTATTTGTAAATATTCAAAATACTAAATTTAATTTAATTTTATAACTACTTTTAAATATTAGTGTTAGATGATTGATTAAGATATGAAGAATGTAGACCAGGTTAAAGGGAAAAAAGCTTAGAAATATTTTTTCCAAACACACATCCCATAAATAGATAGATATTTTTTGTGAAAAAGAGCATAGAATTATTTTTTTCAAACACACATCGCATAAATAGATAGGTAATTTGTCTATGCAATATTGGAACTACACTCAACTTAACATAACAAGTATATATACATTTTCATTTTGAAAAGCTAACATGTGTACGAAACTTGAATTTAATATTAAATAATATCAAGTTTTCATTAAAATGAAAAATATAAGAATTGGTAAAAGAATAATAGTTATGGTGCATTATTTAATTGTAATTATGTTGATATACATTTTATCTATTAAAAATTATTAAAATTTGTAGATGGTTTTTTTAACACAAGTGTTTATTTTATAATGTTTTTAGGTACTAATCAAATTTTAAATAAAATTACTTTACATTTCTATATTTACAAGAAAGGAAACTAGACCTGAAAACGAGAAAGCTACACACACTATAGGAAATAAGGAAGCGAGATTTAATAAGTTTATAGTAAACTTCATGAAATTGATGGAGAAACTCGAGGCCAATCGTTGCACCTCTCCTTTGTTAGCTCTCAAAGCCTCAAGTTGCAGCCTACTTGCGAAAATTAAATCATTCCTAAAATGTAATGTGGGAATTTGTTGCCATTTATCGAGGTCTAACTGCAAAATTAAATCATTCCTAAAATGCAATATGGGAATTTGTTGCCGTCTACCTACAAAATTAAATCATTCCTAAAATGCAGGAATTTGTTGCTGTCTACCTGCAAAATTTTTGTTGCCATCTACCTGCAAAATTAAATCATTCCTAAAATGCAATGTGGGAATTTTTTTTTGCCATCTACCTGCAAAACTAAATCATTCCTAAAATGCAAGGTGGGAATTTGTTGCCATCAATGGAGGTCTACTGCGAAAATTAAATCATGTCTACTAAGAAAGTCTTTCAAAAAGTCTTTCAAAGTTCGAGAACTCCTCCTCCATAGCTAGATAGGATATGACTAAGATAGGATATGACCAAGATGGCGGAGCCGAAGCCCAGGAAGAAGAAAGCTTTATAAAATGGACAGAGAGAGGTCTCTAAAATACATAGAGTCCCTGCAATGCAAGCTCTAATAAGCTGTAATAGGAAATGCAAGCTGTAATAAGCATGCACGATGTGTTCATGCAACTTGCCACGAAGCCCTCGACTGCCAACTAACTAAACCAATAGAAACCTAAAAAAAGACTTTGGATAAAACCACCTAGACCAAAAATAAATCTTATATAACAACCACTTTCGATAAAACAACAAAGACCAAAACAAGCGGACAATAAAACTTTGGGTAAATATCACTTGCCACAATATTTTAACATCGGGATAAGCGAGGCCTACAATAAGAGGTAGTTTTTTCCTAGCATGAAACTTTGGTTAAAATTTAGATGGATAACAATTGCGATCGTAAAACTTTGGTTAAACTATAATAAAGCTCAAAAAATTCGGGAAATTTTATTTGGTCAAAGCTAATTAATTGCTGGTCAACGATCGATCGATCGCTATAGTCCAGCGGAGGCGGGGACTAATAAGTTAATTTACTTCTATTTA
>APFE030867033.1:62960-114224 GCA_000404065.3 Pinus taeda
TTAATAATATATTCAAAAAATACCTTTAGAATTAAAAACACAAGTAACGAGTGATATTGGAAAGCTTTAATTCCTTTATACATATATAAATCTGAAATAATTAAATAATGACATTCTTTCACAATATACTAAATTTGATAGAGTTGTTTAGAGTGAGACTTTTTGGAATATTTTTAGTAATTTCTCTAAAATTGGTAGGAATTTATTGAAATCACAAGTTTGATGGGAAACCCTGCATAATCGAAATGCTCTAGAGTTTTTCACAGTGTTAAATCCATATATATATATAGTCAAAAACCAATTTAAATAACACAAATCAGGATTGCACCTCAAATATTTCCTTACACAAAATCCAAAAAACCACACTAAAAACAACTCCAAACATAATTTAGGAGTCAGAAGAATTGCTTGCACCACCAAAAGTGGCCAAAATCGTGGCAAAAAAAATTCAAAAAATCTTGTAGAGTCTTTGAATCATGTTTTTGATGGTGGCAATAAATTCGGCACCATCAAAAACATTTAGGGCACCTAAAATTTTGAAGTTTAACAATTATAATTTGGATTTATTGAATCGTGTTTTTGAGGGGTAGAAATGGATTCAACACCATGAAAAACGTGTAGGACACCTAAAATTTTGAAGTTTAACAATTATAATTTGGATTTACAAAAATCCTTGCCGGATTTTCTCTAGATACGATCAGAATTTCCAAATTTTGAAGTTTAACAGCTATAATTTGGATTTACAAAAATCCTTGCCAGATTTTTTCTAAATATGACCAGAATTTCCATAAATTTATGGGCAACTCTTTCTCTAAATATCACTGGAATTCCCATAAATTTCTGAACAACTCCTCTTTATTAAACTATACCCTTAACTTATAATAAAAGTACACTCATAATTAAAGGAAATTAAAATACATTCATAATTGGAAAAAATTACACACATGTTTTTCTTTTATTATAAAAAATATAATACATAATTACTTTGCCCCCACACCAAGTCTTAGCTTCTAAGAAATAATGAATACAAAATTTAATGTCGGAGTTCATCATTAAATTTGAACCATATGTTGAATTTATTGAAAAAGTTATCTACAGATTCAGATAGGTGGTGCCCAGTTGAAAGCTTCACATGACTAAGATTGCACTGCCGTACATCCCTTCGCTTCGTCCAGATCCGTTTATGTTTGCAAGCTGTCGTCCTGATTTTGAGCAAAAATCATATTTGTCCTCTACCTTGTCCTGTCATCTTAAAAATACAATGGTTAATGTTTAGCATGTGCTTTGACAAAAAGCGTAGCATAGTTTATCTGGAAAGCAATGTTATTTTTCTGCTGATAAAAGTTCAAGATTCACTCAAACTTAAATTCTCTCGTTTTCCACACAGCCACATGCTACAGAGAACATTTGATGTGGCATCGATAATTTTAAAGCTGAAGACAAGAAGTGATGTAAAAGTAAAGTAACGGCCAAAGAAAAAATGGAGTGGTCTTCTCTCAGAACTTAGCGGGCCGCTGAACATGGCAAAAGGTCTGGAGAGAGGATTTGGATAAGAAACTCGGACTTTTAGAAATATCGTTTCGAATACGGAATGTTAAATTCATAACCCACGTTTATCACTTTAATATTTTGTGTAGGATTGTGAGAGAAGTGTTTAAAGGCGGTGTTTAAGATTTGAGTGTTTTTTTTTTAATTTTTGGAAGTTTTTTCGGTTTAATTTTTTAAAATTTGGCATGAATTTATTAAAATTACAAGATTGATAGGTAATCTCATCGATTCTGGCGTTTTTCAGGGTACAGTAAAAAAACCAATTTAAATAATACAAATCAAGATTTCATTTGAAATTTTCTGCCTTATTCTCGCAACAGAATGTCCAAATCACACTAAAGACAACTCCATTAAGTTTAAGTGGAATACTCCTACTTTTCACTGTTTTGGTTGGAATTCGGTAAACCAAAAACCTTATTGATTAATGTATTTGAATTGTTTCACAAAACATAAACATTTAAATCGATTCATTAATATAACATATATCATATTTTCAAATATTTTAAAACAACTCTTGGAGCATATTGTTTAGCAAGGATTTGACACCCGGACTTGTAAAGAAGAAACCTCCACATTTGTATAAATCATAATTTATAATAATTATCCCTTGGGTTTATTAATCCCTATAGTTTATAATATTAATAATCCCTTAGGTTTAAAATATTAATCCCCCGGCTACAAAAATCTATCCAATGTTGTAGTGTGATAAAAATTATTCTATCATGACACATTACATTGCAATTTATTTAGTATCACATTCCAAGATTGAATAGGTTTACTATTTTGGTTTATAATATTGGATTTAGGATTTAGGGTTTATTTTGGTTTATAATATCTTGCGTTTATAATACAAATTTTAGTGTTTTATATTATTCTCTTGGATTTATTATCCATTGGGTTTTTAATATTAATCCTTTGGGCTTATAATATTAATTCTAGGGTTTAATATTAATCCCTTAGGTTTATAATCCACAAGGTCATAAGGTCAACATGATTAGAATTGTCAACCAATGTCTACGAAGGTGAATGTCTCAATAATATACTTCATTGCAATTCCCCTATGGTCATTCATGATCACAGTGTGGCAAACATCATTGCAGTGTGACAAGCATCGTCGCAATGTGACAAATAGTGTGAGAATCATTGCCACAATCATACATTTACATTGCAATTTATTTAATGTGAGATTACGACATTGAATAAATTAGAGTTTAATATTCTGGTTTATAATATTAGTTTTATAATCTCTAGGTTTACAATGTACGGTTTATAATATTCTTCCTATGGTTTTTTATCCCTTGGGTTTATAATATTAATTATAGGTTTTATAATCACTTGAGTTTGTAATATAAATCCTATGGTTTAATATTATTCCCTTGTGTTTATTATCTTTTGAGTTTATAATATTAATACCTTATGTTTATTAATCCCTTTTATAATGTTATTAGTCCAATAGGTTTATTAATCCTTTGGTTTTTAATACTAACTCTAGGTTTTAATGTTAATCCCTTAGGTTTACAATCCATTGGATTTATAATATTAATTGTCCATTAGATTTATTATATTAATGTTAATATTAATATTATATGTTAATATTAATGCTATTAAGGTTAACTTAACATTAATATAATATTATATAATAATACAATATTATATTAATATATACTATAGTATCAATATAATAACCATAAATATATTATATACAACTAATATATACATATATAATAAGGAGGAGATGGGTCTGGTTAGGGTTTGGGTGCGAGGGTTTTGGGAGGATACTCGCACAGGACCCGGGTAATGACAGCAAACGACAGCAGGTTATTTTTGGTGAACAGGTGCAGGTCTTCACGGAGGTTCCCTTGCCGGGTTCAGGTGGACAGCTGGAGGTTTTCCCAAGTCAAGAAAATAGTTTTTTTCTGGATAGTTTTTTTTCCCTTTTGTTTGTTTTCACTGCCGCGGGTGTTTCGGGTCTCTCTCAATGACTTGGGGTTTTGGTTCTGTGGTCTAGGGGCGTCGGTCGTTTTCTTTGTTGCTGTCGGTTTTTCCCTTGCGGCCCTTAACCATGGTTAACCCGGAGGAGCTGGTGGATTTAGACCCGGCACTAGAAGATATTCTGTCTATGTGGGGTAAGGACACATCAGCGCAAAGTGTGGAGCATTTCTTCGGTCTTCAAAAATTTGCAGAGTCGGTTCTACAACATCCGGCGGCTTTTCCTCCGTTTCTGCATCAAGGTGGGGATATTGCTTCTCAGAATGTCCCGGTTCATAAGCAGGGCGAGCAAGTCCGAAATTCTGAGGTTGCCGCGGCGAAAGGGTCGAAATCAGGCGTTTCATCGGCGGAGTTCAAGGGTAAGTCAGTGGTAAACTGGAACCCTCCGTCAGTTGGTTTGGAGGTCACAAAATCCCTTGGTCGCTCTTCTGGTGCTGTTCAGGAAAATCTTTCCGGTGGTTTCCCCCCTATCACAAGGGCATCGCTGCCAAAAGACCCTCGAACCACTGGGGCATCTCTATCAGGGGGATGCGAGGGGTTTCTTGGCACTAAGGAAGGTGTTCTGAGATCTTGTGGGGACCCTTACAGTGACAAAAGCCTCCCAGAACTTCATGCAGGAGGTCCATCTAATTTCCAACAGCCCCATTTGGAGGATGCCTCCCCTGTGGAAACGACTCAAGAGGATTTAGTATGGTCGGAGTCCCCTGGGGGCAATAGGACTCTTGAAGAGGAACTGTGGAAAAAAGGAGGTAAGAGGAAACCTCAAAAGCCGATAGGGGCTTTAGAGCTGGGGATTAATCTGGTGCTAGGCATGGAAGTATCAATAGAGGAAACCTTAGAGGTAGCCGACTGCACCATTGTAGGTAGGGCCAGGGGAAAGAAATTTTCTCCAGAGGACCTTCAGTCATGGGGGGAAGAACGTTTCAATAATGGAAATCCTTTACGCTTTGAGGCACGGAGCCTTGTTAAAGGATGGTTTATGTTAAGGTTCGAAGAAAAGGCAGCAGCTGATTTGGTTTTGGGGAAAAATTGGTTTATTGGGAATATACCAGTCCTAATGAAACGTTGGTCCCCCCTATTCGATGCAATCAAGGAAAGCACTGAAGTTTTTCCAGTTTGGGTGAGGATGCCGGGGCTCCCTTTTTTTCTCTGGACAGAGGCGGTTTTTAAATCTATTGGGAATAGGTTGGGAACTTTCTTGGAGGCGGATATGTCTTTCAAGGAGACAAAGGTTATGGCAACTGCCCGCATTTTGACAAATATTGATCTGAGCAAAGGCTTGGCCAAAACAATTCCCCTCCAATACAAGGATTATATTTTCGAACAAATCCTTGATTACGAACACCTGCCGTTTCGTTGCCATATTTGTCATGACTATGGGCCTCTCGCAAAGCATTTTCCGCTGCTCAGAAGACGGAGTCGCTTTAGAAGAACGCCTATGTTCAGAGATCCAAAGAATAATCAGCCTCATGTTTCTCAGGAGAAGGAAGTTTCGACGCCTCAGAACGTAATGGATCAGGTCTCTGGGGGAGTCCGGATTGAGGAAGTTGTTGAAGGTCTCCAGAATTCCGCGGAGACTCAAGTGGTATAACCTCAGCCGGATGATGCTGGGAAGGATGCCGACCGGATCATTTTGACTACTCTTTCTCTGCCCTGCGAGGAGGTCACGGGTAAGTGCTCGATCCCTCCCATTCATACATCTCAAGAACATGAACTCACATCTGATCCTATGCATGATATACACACATTATCTTCATCTCTATTTTCAAACCAGTCTGGTGGTGTGGTTTCTGTTGAATCTCCCCATGACCCAGTCACCCATCCTGAGGAGTTCCCGTTCCCTGATCTTAAATGTGACAAAAATTGGCCACCCCTCACTCCCCCGGCACAAAATGCACCATGTCCGTATAACCCTAGGTCAATGGGGTTTAAGCATGAGCAGAACGAGGCCTGTAGTGGTCTTGGTCAGATACCTTCTCAAGGAATATAGAGGGGTAAGTGAGGTAGAAAATCCAATCTATCAAAAGCAAAACTTAAAGCCAAAATAGATGTGGCGGATGGGAAGCAATATTCTATCCCTGGGGTCCTTAGAGCAGTGCAGACCCCCGAACCTGTTAAAAAATGATTATGTCTTCTTGGAATTGCAGAGGTTTGGCCAGTAAGCCTAAAATACTGGCCTTAGAAGAGTGGCTTCAAAAATCAAACTCTGACATTATCTTCCTCCAAGAAACGCTGGGAAGAGGCTTCGAGGTGGAAGCATGTCTAAAATCTCTGTTGCCAGGTTGGTCCTTTCATGCTATAGACTCTTCTGGCCATTCGGGGGGTCTCGCCATAAGCTACAGAGAGGGAAGAATAAAGTGTTTAAACCTATGGGGTCTGAAGAATGCTATGGGAATGGAAATAATTACACCAAACTTTCCCTCATCCTTCCAAATTGTAAATATTTATGGGCCATGTTAAGGAAGGGAGGTTTTCTGGTTGGACTTGCTAGCAAAATCATTGATGAAATCGCCTCTGATGGTTGTGGGAGGTGATCTTAACTTTTCATTGGGAAGAGCGGAGGCTTGGGGTCCCTCAGCTAGGGAGGATCCCCTGTCAGACTTTTTCTATCAAGTTCTCTCAGACAATAATTTTATTGATCCCTCCCCGATCAAGTTAAAGCCAACATGGAGGAATAGAAGAACTGGGGAGGATAGGATTGCAAAAAGGCTGGATCGCTTTCTGATTTCAGAAGGCCTTATCATAAAAGTGCCCCTGTTTCGGCAATGGGTTGAGGAGTTTGGGAATTCAGACCATTTCCCGATATTTTTGAACCTTTCTTTCCCCCCTCCAAAGCCTCCTGCTCCTTTTAAATTTAACTCCTCCTGGTTGCAAGAACCTTCCTTTAATAACCTTTTCAAATCAACTTGGATTCGCGCTGACAGGAATGCCAATGAGAGCAAGACTTTCTTATTCATGGAAAATCTGAAAAGACTAAAGAAAGCGACCATATCATGGGCAAAAGAAAGACAGAATAAACAAAATGAAGAACTGATGAATATAAGGGAGGAGTTGAAGTTTTTGGAAAGTATGGATACAGATGGATACTCTACTCAGTCTTCCAAAGACCGAATCCTATCATTAGAAAAAGCACAAAATCAGATTCTTCTGGCAAAGGAAGAGGAATGGAGACTAAAAAGCAGAGCTATTTGGCTAAAATCAAGAGATGAAAACACAAGGTTCTTTCACAACTATGCAAAAGGTAGAAAATATGCAAATACCATTTGGAGCCTAAAAGATGAAGAAGGCAGGGTGGTCAAAACGTTCACAGACCTCTCGAGCTTGGGCCAGAGGCACTTTCAGAGAATTTTCTCGGACTCTGGAGAGGCCACCATTGCTGAAGTCATGAGGACAGCTCAATGTTTTCCAAGTTTCATTGAGGGGGACGAAGCTGATGAGTTATCAGCCCCTGTCTCCAAGGAAGAGGTTGAGGCTGCAATGAAGAATATGGGAAAGGAGAAAAGTCCTGGTCCCGATGGGTGGACTATCGAACTTTTTCTCCATTTTTTCGATTTAATTGGATCTGATATCACTGAAGTTGTGGAAGAGTCAAGGCGGAAAGGAGAAATTTATAGACCTTTTAATTCAACTTTCATCGCTCTTATCCCGAAGAAAGACGAACTGGAGACCTTTGAAGATTTCAGGCCTATTTCTCTTTGTAATTGCATTTATAAAATTATTGCAAAGGTGATAGCAATCAGACTTGTTCCTATATTGTCCAAAAATATCTCAATGGAACAATTCGGCTTCCTGGATGGAAGGCAAATACATGAGGCTATTGGGGTTGCCCAAGAGGTCATTCATAGTGTCAAACAAAAGAAAAAGAAAGGGGTGATCCTAAAAATTGACCTCTCCAAGGCATATGATCGAATTAACTGGTTATTCCTCAGGTTATTGCTCACACATTTGGGTTTTAACTATTCTTTCATAAGCTGGATTATGGGCTGTATTTCAAATGTCAGTTTTGCGGTTCTGATCAACGGGGTTGCATCCCCTTTCTTCAAAAGTCAAAGGGGCCTCAGACAAGGATGTCCACTATCTCCTCTCCTTTTTTTGTTGGTGGCGGAAGGGCTTAGCAGGCTGATTCATAAAGCTAGAAGATCAAACAAGATAAAAGGTATTGAGGTTGCTATTAACCTTTATATATCTCACCTGCTCTTTGTTGATGATATATTGATATTTTCCAATGGTTCTCTTAATGAATTAAAGGAGCTTAAAAGCATTTTTGAACTATTTATGAAAGCCACAGGTATGCAGATAAATTCTGGAAAATCTCAAGTCTGTGTGGCAGGGTTCAATAGGAGAGAATGGACTTTAATGTCAAATCTTTTTCCTTTCCATATCCAGCCCTTGGACACCTCCTTTAAATACTTGGGATTTTGGTTAAAACCGGACACCTACAAAAAAGAGGACTGGCACTGGTTAATTGCAAAGATAGAAGCAAGAATTTCTCATTGGAGTTTCAAATGGATTTCTAGAGCAGGTAGAATGACCTTATTAAAATCTGTTTTATTAGTTATACCGGTCTATTGGGCTGCCCTTACTTGGATTCCCAAAGGCACTATGGAGAAAATAAGAAGGTTGTGTTGTAGATTTTTATGGGCTGGCTCAAATGAGAATTCAGTTCTCCCATGGGTGGCTTCGGACAAGATTGCTAGGCCAAAAGAATGGGGCGGTTGGGGAATCAAGCGGCTTCCAGATTTCAGTCTTTCCTTGGCTGCCAAGTCAGGATGGAGACTTATCACAATGGAAAAGCTATGGACAAGGGTGATTAAAAGAAAGTACATCGACCCTATGCCCCTGGAAGATTGGATTCGAAGCCAGGATAAGAAGACGAAACAATCCTCCGTTATCTGGAAGGCTACGGTGGAGGCTTTCTGTGTGATTGAACAAGGCCTGGCCTGGAAAGTGGGCGATGGGAAGAATGTACGAATTGGTAGGGACCCCTGGGTTGGATGCAATCAATCATATGCCCTATCCCCTGGCCTATTGAGGCACCTAGACAACAAAGGTTTTTTCACTCTAAACCAAGTGGAGAAAGTGGGTCAATCAACCATATGGGGTCAGGCATGGAAGAATGTTGTGGACATGGGGCTAAACATCAGATGGCATAATGAATGGACCTCTTACATTGATGAACTCCACAGGTCAAATGTCAGGATAAAAACCGATCTGGATGTTCTGATGTGGGCGCATGGGAAAACAGGTGTTTATTCCCCAAAAGAAGGTTACGATTTTCTCATGGAAAAGAAAGGATGGGCTGCTCCGGAGTGGTGGTCATGAAATTTGTGGAAGCTCAAATGTCCCTTGAAATCCAGGGTTTTCCTATGGTGTATTTTAAAAAGAAAAATCCCAACATGGGATATTCTCCAAAACAGATTCTTCATTGGCCCTGGAAGATGTCCTCTTTGCAAGGCGGATGGAGAATCAATAAACCATCTTTTCACATCATTCTCTGTCTCTTTAAGGATCTGGGGGTAACTAAAAAATATGTTAAATATAAAAGCTCAATGGGAATCAGCTTCGATGGATGAAGTTTGGAGGAACTGGTGGAACAACCACCCAGATGGAAATCTCAGAAACCTCCCCCCTATTTTTTTCTGGGGTTTGTGGTTGGCTAGGAATAAATGCCTATTCCAAGATCAGACTATCTCCACTACAGCTGTGGCTACAAACTGTGCGGCAATATACTCCTCCCTTCCTCCTCCTGAGTCAAAAAATGCACAAAACCGAGACACCCCTTTAAACATAAATGAAGGTTCCCCTTGGGCGTTCTATGATGGGGCATCACAACAGAACAAGGCAGGTGCTGGTATTTGTATTCATTTAAACTGTGAGCATTCCTTCAAAGCTTCAGTGGGACTGGGTCAGGGAACAAACAATTATGCCGAACTGGTTGCATTACGCCTTCTGATGTGCTGGTCATTACAAAAGAACATCTTGACAATTCAAATATTTGGAGATTCCATGAATGTTATTAAATGGTTGAATGGAAAAGCAATGTGCCAAAACCAGATCCTGAAGACTATTTTAGATGATATTATGTCTTTAAAATCCCATTTTAATAATATTTCTATATGTCATATTTACAGGGACAAAAACTCAACAGCAGATCAGCTTTCTAAAGCTGGCTTACAAGTAGCTTTGGGCAGCTGGTCCATAGAGGAATCGAGACAGGGACAGACTCTCCTCACGCAGCAACCTCCTTTTGCTCCACCAGCATAATGTTATCATCATGGTTTCTCCCCCTCATCCTTTTTTTTCTGCTACAGGATCGTGGAGTTTTCTTCGGCAACTCCTCTGTTTTTTGTTCGCAGGTCATATCATCGAGTTGCATGTTTATTATAGGCTTTCGAATATTCAGCTCCAGGATGATATTTTTGTTTTCGTATATGCTTCCTTACTGGATGTGGTCGTGATGGATATTTATATATCTTCTCTTGACAGTTTATAATTTTTGTATATATGTATGAGGCTGTTTATCCTTCCCTGAAGGAGGCCTCTTTGACAATATTTTTCATATGTATGTTTAACAGTTTGGGTTTTCCGCGACCCAATGGACAATTCATCTCTATATGTGACAGGCCTGAATGGTATGCCGCGATCCATAGTTTTTCTTGGTATGGGTTGCTTTGGGATATCTTGCACGATTTCCCCACTGTTTTGAGCTCTGACTATAACTGGTTTGTCACCCTCTGGTGGGCTGATGATGTATAGCTGCAAAATGTAAAACTTTTTATATATCCTTAATAAAAAGTTTTAGACTTTTTTCTCCAGAAAATATATAAATATATATATATATATATAATTATTAATAACTATGGTTATTTATATAGTTATTAATGTTAATATTAATAATATTAATATTAATATTATAATGATTCTTATGGTTAATATTATAATTAATATTAATATTTTATGTTAATTTTGAATGTAATATTATATATTAATATAGTGATATAGTATTATATATATATATTAATATTAATATAATACACTAAATACATAAATATACAATTAATATATAATATACAAATAAAAAGTTGTGATTATTTATCAATGTGATTGTAGATTGCTTCAAATACCCTTCCCAACTTATTTGAACTACATCGATAATTGTGGTTTGCTGGTTTTAAATCTTTTAAAAAATAAATTGCCATCGGAACCAGTTACTTTTTAATGGTCAGACTCGCACATAAAAATCGTGTCGGATATAGCACTTGATTAGTCCGCCGAGCCGGCAGACCCAGAAAAAGCAAAGCGCCCACGGCTTTGAGGAAATGACGTGCCCATCGCCATTTGTATTATTCATCACATGTTCAAATAATAAAGATCTGCGCCACAGTTTTCTTCGCCTTTCCGGAAAGCTTCGTGTGACTTCGAGTAAGAGGAGCAGCGAGGTCTTTATTTTCATTTGTCATTGGGAGTGTAGATTTCATCGCAACCACTTAAAAACTTGGATTAAATTGATGGTAGAAGGCGGCGTTACAGTAGTGATGGGTGAGTTAATGAGGAATGGATCGATCTCGGAAGGAATGTAGTTGTTACTGCAAGTGGGGCAGAAGCGAAGTATAACAACAATGGTTTATTAAATAGAATCGTGTGAGCTTTGGTGGTTCGTTGAGAAACTAGTTTTCTGAGGAAGGAAGCTTCACATCCGAACAGATAATGGCGTTGGCGTTTGAAGAGCAATGCAATGAGGAAAAGGGTTTACCATCTTGGCTTCGGAGTGTAAAAGGAGTTGTTAAGCGGCCAGTTGCAGAGTTTATACCTCGGCTGGATCTATCCTCTGTTGGGAGAAGTTTTAATTGCATTAATTTGTTCCCCAGCCAGTCTGGTTTTGGATCGCCAACCGCAGTCATGCCGGGGACGGAGGACAGCATGACTTCGTCATATGATGATCAGGATGGTTGTTCTGCCTTTGTGACGAGTTTCAGGTGTGGAATTGCTTTTTTTAAAGTTATTCTTGTGGTTATGTAGGTTTTCTAGATTTATTGAGTATAAGTATAAGACTTACTTATATTACGTGAGGGAGATTTGTAATTTAGTATGCTTAATATAGAATTATATGTAATTTAGTATGCTCAATATATATATATATTATATATATAATATATATGAGAAGTGATCTCAGTATTACATATTATATTTTACCATTTAAAAAGTTTGCACAACAAAAAATTTCATCTCCCACATCCTTACTTAAAATCGATTATTTTGAAATCCAGCTCCGCTGCATCCACGATTCCGAGTAAGAAATCCGGTTCGCAATTGACAATTTTCTACGGTGGAGCGGTGAACGTGTATGACGATATTCCTGCTGATAAGGTATGGGTATTGAAATTCAAACGGTTTTGGGCTAGAGAAGGACTCTAGATATTGGCCGGACATAGATTTTATTATGATGACATCTGTTTGCTTAAACAGGCAGAAGCCATAATGTTAATTGCCAGCAGTGGAAGCTATTCCAGTTATCCAGACACTAGAGTCCAAAACGGCCCATGTGGATCGCAGACTGAGCAGAAAACAGCCCTTCCTGTTGTAAAGTTATCAGACGGAGCAGCGATCCACCACCAACCTGCTAATTGCAAGGTGCACATAGGTACGCCCAATGCCACCAATTATGGATGAGGTCACAAAATTATATAATCTACCTTTAAATTTAAGGGATTTTTTCCCATGTTCATATATAGTATTAATGTTAAATCTGTGCACATAAATTAGTATTATTTGTTTCATGTGACACATACACATTAGATATGTACTCATAAATTTGCGAGTTTAACTAAAACAATGGAATTCAATCTGATATCTGTCCACATAGAACTAATTAGTAATAACATCTATTATCCTAACCCTTTAAAGTGGCATACAAATTCCTTGGTACAAATATTACTAGTTCCCAATAGAAATATAAGTGATATGCTTTCTGATCATGTCCATTTGGCAATGGCGTCTTGATCAGATCTTCCAATAACGAGGAAGCATTCTCTGCAACGTTTTCTGGAAAAGCGAAAGGAGAGGTACCATAACAGCTTCCTATTTGCCATTCTGTTCTGTACGCCACTGAAACGCAAAACTAAAAATTAAATGGTTATCTTCTCTTGCGCTGTGCAGGCTTAATGGAATTGCGAAATCTCCATATACGGCATTGGATGTCATTCGACGACAAATTCAGGAATCCTCAAAAATCTAATCGGTTGATTTTCCATATCTTTTTTAAGCAAAGTAGTATAAGAATAGCTTTTCACATGTTTTTTTTTTATTCATCAGAAAATTTAGGCAAATCAATTTGAAGGTAACTTAGTCAAACAAAGAAGGCCTAAACCCAAGGGATCAAGCAAATTGGACCCTGTGACTTCCTCATTAGTGAAGTATTTAGCAACTAGAACCCTTGAGACTTAGTTTTCCACTCAGTTTTCCGCTTATTGTATATAAGCGGAAATTGCATTTTCTGACATTACTCTATGGCTAGGTTACCTGAAATTTGTCCTGAGTTGCAGTCTACAGAAAACTGAGTTGGAGTCTACAAAAACCTGTGATATATATGGGAGTAATTCTTACTTATGATCCGAGAAATGAAGTTAGGAATATATTGTAAGGGTGAATTCTATAACCTATGGTTATAAAAGAGGCAAGCTGTTCAATAAATATTGCTACAGGGGAAGTTATAATTTAATGAATTTCCTCTTCTAAAATTATTTATTTCTCTTGAATTCTTACTTTTTTTATTCAAATAGTGTTTGTTTCTAGCTATTAAAGCCAACGATATATCGTTTTACATAAAAATAAGCTCCTTTGATATACTAGAAATGAGATGTGACAATGATATATTATAAATGAGATGGATCAAATTGTGATTAATCTTAAAACATAACGTATTGTATTTAGGCCGATGTACGGAGTAACTTGATTCGTCCATGGATTTAATCTTTTCCATTAATATTTAGTGTTAAATATGGTGGACTTTTGTTTCGAGTTATAGTTACGTTTTGATTTATTAACTGAGATTTCATTATATAATTTCTTAATTAGCAAAACAAAAAACCTAATTCACAAATCATAATGTCATTGGGAAAAAGAAACTTTACCCACGAATTAATGGACTCTTGTATTAGTAAACATAGTATTAAGTCGGAATTACTGTGAACAAGTTGAAATTTGATATTATATTTTAAAAAATCATTTGAATTTCTTAAAAAAATTCAAATTTTATCGGTATACTTTGTCAAAATAATCAAAATTTACCAATCCACTTTTCATGTGCATCAAACCTAATTCACAAATAATAATATATTCTGGCAAAAAGCGAATTTATCCACGAATTAATCGATTCTTGTATTAGTAAACACAGTATTAAGTTCGATATTATATTTAAAAATTCATTTGTATTTCTTAAAAAAATCAAAGTTTATCGATATGCTTGGTCAAGATAATCAAGATTGACCAGTCTACTTTTCATGTGCATCGCATAGAGAATAATATAATGTTGTAATCCTATTGACTTCTCGTGTATCCGCTGCAACCAATAATACTTATGTGGCTCTGAATTTGTTGCGATGGTGTATATATATATAAATATCACACATTTTAGGTATTGTTTTTTATTGATTAAATAAGTTTGAATGATTATAATAAATCTAATATGGTATATTTATTGTTTTTAATTAATAGTTTATTTAAAGGTTATTTGGAGTAATTTTAATATGCAAACTTATACTAAATTTAATTTTTTCAAATATAGACTAAACTCAAATTAACACACTTTTCTCAAATCAATTTAGATTCTAAATCTAGACTACACTACAAGTGAGAGTAATTAGTTATTTTTAACACTCCCCCTTAATTATGACCTCTAAATTAAGATATGACTTATTACAACTCAAGCATGTTGGTCAAGTCTTAGTTATACTTACATCACCTAAGCTTCCTCTATGAAACTCCAATACATCTTTCGCTAATGGCTTAATGAATATATGAGCCAATTGATAACTAGATTTACAAGGCTTTAAATAAAATTCTCCATTGCTCACAAGTTCTCTTATAAAATCGTAATTAGTTATTTTTAACACTCCCCCTTAATTACGACCCCTAAATTCAGACATGACTTATTACAACTCAAAAGGGCATGTTGGTCTAAGTCTTAGCTACGCTTACAACACCTAAGCTTCCTCTATGAAACTCAAATACATCTTTCTCTAATGGCTTAATGAATATATCAACCAATTGATAACTACATTTACAATGCTTTAAATAAAATTCTTCATTGCTTACAAATTCTCTTATAAAATCATATCTTCTATCAATATGTTTTCTCTTATAATGGAACACACTATGCTTCAAAGGTTCAATGGCCGAGGTGTTGTCACAATAGATTGTTTTAATCCTTCTTCTTTTTTACTGAAGTCCATCCAAAATTCTTCATGACCATATTGCTTTACTCAAATCAACTCAAACTCTAAATCTAGACTGCATTGCAACTAAGAGTAATTGGTTAGTTAACACTCCCCCTTAATTAAGACCACTAAACTAAGACATGACTCATCACAACTCAAACGGGCATGTTGGTCAGAGTCTAAGCTAGGTTTACAACACTTAAGTTTCCTCTATGAAACTCAAATACATCTTGAGCTGATGGCTTAATGAATATATCAGCCAATTGATCGCTAGATTTACAAGGCTTTAAATAAAACTCTCCATTGCTCACAAGCTCTCTTATAAAATCATATCTTGTATCAATATGTTTTCTCTTTTAATAGAACACACTATGCCTCAATAGCACAATGGCTGAGGTGTTGTCGCAATAGATTGTTCTTGATAATTCTTTTTTCACTGAAGTCCATAAAAAATTCTTCATTACCATACTACTTGGCATGCTACTAATGTTGCTACCACATATTCTTCTGTTGATGAAAGCGTCACAATAGGTTGCTTCTTAGATGCCAATAATCTCACACCTAAACCAAGATGAAACACATAAACATAAGTACTTTTCCTATTCTCCAAACCTCATGTAAAATCATTGTTAATATATCCAACCTAATTTGTCTTTTCTATGCTTTCATACAATATGCCACAATTGGTAGCTCCTGCTATGTATATTAGAATCCTTGTTCCAACATTCCAATGTGAGTCTTTGGGACTCCATAAATCTAGAAATCAGACTAACTCGCATAATATCTGGTCTTGTAGTTGTGAGATACACAAGTCTACCAACCAATATTTTGAATAGATTTGGATTGACATATGATCCTTCATCATCCTTACTTACCTATGTACATATCGCAATTAGTGTAGGAGAAGGTTTACAGCTTTACATTCCCAATTTTTTCGCCAATTCTTTTGCATATTTATTTTAACAAGTAAAAATTTCTCTTTCTCTAGTTGCTTAACTTCTATGCCAAGAAAGTATTTCATCAGACCAAAATCTTTCATTTCTGATTATCTCTTCATTGCTACTCTAAACTGATCTATTTCAAAATCACCAATATAAATCATGTCATCAACATACAAACAAACAATCAAAATTTGACCGTGTTCATTTACCTTTGTGTATAAGGTTAGTTTAATGATGCTTGTACGAAATCCATTCTTGATCATATAATTGTCAGTTTTGCTATATGAAGCTCTTGGAATTTGTTTGAGTCCATGAACTGCTTTCTTCAATCTGTAAACTTTGTCCTCATGACCTTCAACTTCATAACTTGAAGGTTTTTGTAGATAGGTTTACTCTTCTAGAATGCCATTCAAGAAAGTCGATTTTGCATCCATATGATACACTTCCACTTATTATGAGTTGTTTCTTCCAATACTTCTATTACAGTTTCCAATCTAGCTACTGCAGCAAAAGTTTCTCCAAAGTATATCCCCAGTTGCTACAAGAACCCTTTTGCTACAAGTCTTGCTTTAAATGTTCTAATATCTCCTTTTTCATTCAACTTTTTCTTACACACCCATTTCACACCAATGATATTATTACCTTTAGGTAGCTCTACCAAATCCTAAGTATCATTCTTCTCTATATATTCTATTTCTTCATCCATAGCTTGCACCTCATTTTCATCTTTGATAACTTCTTCAAACGATCAAGGTTGAAATGAAATTAATGAAAATTTTGAACTAACATCCAAATCATAAAAAATATCTTGTAAACTTTTCATTTTTTTCTTACCATTGCTTGATCCATTACCTAACAAATATATGGGAGTATTTTGATTTGTTTAAAATCTTGGAGTCCTTGCTGGCGTGACTATATTTGGTGCATTGTCATGTGATCCTTGCTACTCATTTTTTTCTACATCCTCTTCTTCTAAGGGTGGTACACTTGCATCAACTATTTTGTCTACACTCCCATTCAATGACTCTTGTTCTTTGAACACAATGTCACTATTGATTATTTACTTTTTGGTGATAGAGTTATATAATTTATGTGCTTTTGAATGCTCATTATAACCATTAAATATGCATTTTTCACTTTTATCATCTAACTTTTAACTTATCTCTTTAGGTAGATGTGCATATGCTACGCATCAAAATAATATTAAATGAGACACACTACAAGGCATACCTGACCATGTTTTTTGAAGAAATTTATTCATCATGCTCTTTGTCGGAGGTTTTTAGCACATAAACATTGCATGCAACTGTTTCTGCCTAATACTCATTTAACAAGTTTCTTCCTTCCAACATGCTTCTTTATATGTTCATAATTGTTATGTTCGTTCTCTCTACTACACCATTCTATTGCAGTGTTTATCGGGTTGTGAATTTAGTATTGATTCCATGTTATTTGTAGTAAGCATGAGATGCCTTTGAAGCATATTCTCCACCATGATTTGATCTCAATGCTTTGATCTAAGAATTACTCTAGTTCTTTACTAAGGCTTTGAATTGTTTGAAAATTTCAAAAGTATCACACTTTTCCTTCAAATAATAGATCCATTTCTTTCTATTTAGATCATCAATATATGTCAGGAAGTAACAACTTCCACTAATTGACTATGGCTTCATGGTTCTACACAAGTCTCTATGAAATAATTAGAGTGGTTTATTACTCTATATACATCTTCTTTCAAAAAAATTTCAAGGGGTTTCTTTCCCAAGATACAACAATCACAAGTACTATAGGTTTCTTTAACATGATGTAATCATATAACCATCCATTTTTGTTGCAACAACTTCAAACCAGAGAAATGAAAATGTCCAAACTGAAAGTCCCATAACTAATAATCATCATAACATGAAATCATAAAAGAATTGACCTGATTTTTGTAATTCATGATGAAAGGGAACAATCTATTCCTCGTCATTTACACCTTCGCTATCCACTGCTTTCTTGGGGGATTTCCATATATAACACAATATTGTCCCTGAAATATAACTTTATATCCTTTTTGCATTAATTAACCAACACTTATAAGAATATGTTTTAAACCAGGAGCATAATATAGCTCTAAGATTGTCTTTACTTCCCCCTGCTATGTCATAACGTTGACCAGTCTTTTGCAATGTACATCCATAGTCTCGTTAGTCCCAATTTTTACCTCTGTCATAACCGATTAATCCAAATTTGCAATGAGATTCTTGTTTCCGGTCATGTAGTTACTGTAACCACTTTCTAATACCCAAACATTGTCAGAAGGTTCCTACATGGTATGGCAAGCTAGGAACATGGAGTCATTATTTTCTATAGTTATATTATATCTTTGCTTTCCTTGATCAACTATAATCTTCCTGCAATCATGTGCATAGTGACCAAATTCATTGCAATAATAACATCTCTTATTTGATTTATTGGCTCTTTGATTGTCGTTGAATCTTTTATTGTTGCTTCCACTTTCTTGTTCTTTCTCTTTTATGCCATCTCTCTAACCACCATTCAGTCAGTGTCGCCAAATCCTTTGCTTCAATAGTTGCTAGTATATCATCAAACTTAGTAGAAAAATATGTGAGAAGCTTCTGAACCACTGTTTGATCTTTATTGTCATCACTATAATTATTTAATTGGTTTACAATAGTAAAAACCAAATTCATGAATGGATCAATATTCTTTGTTTCTTTCATCTGCAAACATTCAAAATATATCCTAATATTCTGCAACTTAACAATATTGACTTTGCACATACCTTGATAGCTCATCGCCAAACTCTCCCATGTTCTCTTTACTGAAGACGAGGTCATAATTTTCTGGCAAAAGTGCTTCGTCCACTTCTTGTTAGATAATTGACAATGCTTGTGCATTTTTCTTCTTTTTTATGCTTAATTTCTCCCTTTGTACATTAGTGAGGACTCATTCTATTTCATTATCTTTGGATTTGGGAATTCAATTTTGATATAGTATGAATCATCATTATCATTTAACATTGTCTTCATATTAATAGCACATATCATACTTCTTCCCTATGAACAGAGGAAGTTGTGAATAAAAACCATTATTAAAATATATTCTTCAAATAATAACAAAAACCTAAAATTCTCTTTTTAATAAACCATTTTTTCACTCTATAAAAAAACATTTCCAAAAACTCTATTTATAAACTTTGCAAATCCCTTTAATTTCAAACACTTCCTTTATAAACTTTGCAAATCCCTTTAATAAAACCCTTGCATATACTTTTATAAGTCATTTTTAATAAACCTTTATAAGCCTCCCAAAAAATATATTCAAAGATACGTTTAAATACACCAAAAAAAAAAACTTTTTTGTTTTGTTTTTAAATATCTTCACAATTAACTATGTAGTCATAAATCCACCTTTCAATTTTCATTTTAAAATAAAAGGACTTTCGTCCATTAATGTTTGTTAACGCAAGTTCGAAGATTGAACAACCACATTAGCACGATGCGCAATAAGTTTGAGGTGGATAACGTGCCTCTCCTTGGGTGTCTCTTGCATTATAATGGATCTCCTTGGGTGTCTCTTGCATTATAATGGATGTGGAGTATTTCCACAGTATCACTGCTTCAGTTAAAAGAGAGAAAAATTATCTTCTCACAAATTTTTGTTGATTTACTCTTTTTTCTTTTTTTCTTTCTCTTTTTCTTTCTCTTGACTATGTAAAACATCGTTCTAATATTAATTTCATGGAAATGCACAAATTTCATACACACAAATCATATGAGTTATTGATATTCTCTATTGATCACACAAACTTGATTGATTACAATGATTCCAATGTGGTATGCTAACTAACAACATGACTGAAGCTCACTTTGACTACCTTCATGATGCCAGCCCACACAAAATTTAACCTTTCCAAATATAGACCAAACTCGAAGTAACACATGCTTAACTCAAATCAACTCAGACTCTAAATGTAGACTACACTGCAAGAGGGAGTAATTAGCTATTTTTAACATCTCTAGAGCTTGTGATTGTGGAGTTATGATTTTAGGCTATCAAATATCTAATATGTGAGTATACTTCGTAAGCGAACGAATCAATGACTTGATTCTTTTCAAGCTAATGAATTTCTTCACAGAATTTTCCAATGAGTTGCTTCCTGACCTCCCGTGTGAATTAACTTGAATGATATTTTGGAATTTGATGGATAGCAAGGATGTTATCATATCCTGTATATTCATCAAATTCCCAAAATTTCTTGCAATCTATATAAATATCTCTCATGGAATTTTTTATCCTTTCTTATATGCTCATCAAATAACGAAAAATTCCTACAATCATAATTGAGATGACTCTCTCTGAATATTTCACCTCTAGGTGAAATTAGAGATAATTATTTCACCACCTCACAACACTGCCTCAGTCAACATCGCCTCACTTTCAACCACCTCAACTCAGTCTAATCCCAAAGGGTAGCACTGCTTGGAGTGATCCAAACCTAAATAGGAGAATTCAGTCTTTTAATTGATGTAAACAACTTCAAACCTTGTATAATAATAGATGTTAAAACAAAGTCGATCATACCATTCTTTTGGTTTCGATACTTGTTTTTAATTGGTCAAGCATAGTTTCCTTCTATTTTTTCTCAAAACTAGAAAAAACACTTTCCATTGATATTAAGCGAAAGTACATATACCAAAGAGACAAAATCTCACTGTCAGCTTTGAAAAAAGTGAAAACTACTACCAAAATTGGTCTCTATGAGAACTTAAAATAATATCTATGAAACTTCATCATAATGTGTCCAAACATAATAGAAATAAAAGCACTATTGAGGGTTGTCCATACAACATTTATCAAAACAGAGGAATATTTTGCACAATGAAAACAGAGTACTAGAAAACTTGACTAATTCCAATACCTAGATCAAAATATACCTAGACCTCTGAATAATGCCAAAGACAAAAAAATGGAAATTTATCTTATCAGTCTCTGATCTACAGTCTTCCTTGGAGAGACAATTCGCTTCACCATTTTGGATCCTATAGATATGTAAGATGGAGACAGAGTGGAACTCATTGACTGGGGACTTGGTTTTTCATTTCCAGATGTCAAGATTAGGAGAGTTTAGGGAACCTCTGTCATTTTCCCAGTCAATGATAGAGTTGGAGTCACCAAAAACTGTAAAATCCCTAAGGCCAAGCCAAATAGCATAGTGCAGTACCCCAGAGAGAGTGACTAATTCAGAAGAAGTGTTAGATCTATTTCCACATTGCCAGTGAAATATGTAGAACCTCACAAGTCCTAAATGAATGGCCATCCCACAACCATATAGGAAAAAAGAGGAAGCCTTATCAAAAACTCCGATTGGATAAAAGCACCAGATGTTGCGATGAGGAGGTGGGATTTTAGAGCTCAAAGGAAAAATGTAAGAGTACTCAAGATAGAAAGAAATGATTCTACAACTGGTCTGCCAGATATAAGGCATCACTTACTCAAAGATGAGAGCATTTATAGACCACCAAATACCCTAGATGATAAAGAAAGTCATTGTTCTATGCAATGGGTGATCCAGTGTCCATCTGCAAACACAAGAGATAATGTCTGAGTAGTCACAATCTGGAGGGGAGTTAATCAGTTGTAGCACACAAATCCAGACAAAAGAGGAAAAAGGGAATTGGAGGAAGAGGCGATTGATGTCGTCTCCAGCTGATAAGCAGAGGCAACACCTTTTGAGGGCCTGATATCCTCTCATGCTAAGTATTTCTGAGGTCAAAATCCGTGTGTGTACCACTAACCAAGAAAAACACTTGAGTTTGAGATGAAAATTCCAATTCCAACACCTAGCTAGCCAAGAGAAAAATGAGATATGTTTGGTAGGATGGAAGATTATCCAATATGCCTCATGAACAATTACCTTTCCCTATTGTGAGCCACTGAACCGAATAAATCTATCTTATTTTGTAGAGAGGGAGATCCTAGAGAGCTTAAGATAAAAATTATATGATGTCCATTCTGCAATCAGGGGCTCTGGAATTTCAAGCTTTGAAGTGTCTTTCCAATGAATGAATGTTGGAGAGTAAAGATAATCATTTGCAATATTCTTAATAGCAAAAAAACCATAATTGTGCAAAAAATTAATAAGAGCAGGGGATAATAGATGTGGATTTGTCATGCTTGAGAGGGAGTTCAGGCAAATCTCTGGAGAACATCCACATCAACATCCCATTTGAGATTCCCAAATAACCAATTCTTGGTTAGAAGGAGACTGCCCATGATAACGAGAAATTGTAAGGGTCCAAAGAACCAACACGAAGCCATCCAATGATATCTCTTTTCTCGAGATATTTTGCCTTGATAATATGGTTCTATAGGCCATCACTACAAACTGCTCTCCAAATATTTTTTAAAAGCAGTTGCAAGTTGAAAGAGGTAGTGTCCTTAAGGCCCCAACTGCCATGTTTAACAGGAAGGCTAGAAATCTCCAAACTGGAAATATGAAATTTGTGATCTAGTTGTGTGTCATCCCATAAGAAACATGAGATAATACCATTGAAATTACATACAACTTCTGGAAGTCTGAATATGTGCATCTAGAAAATAGGGATACTTTGAAGTACAAATTTGATTAGAATGAAACACACTCCCAAAGAAATCCACCAATGTGACCATGGTTTTAGCCACTTGCCAATTTTGAGTAGAATTCAATCATAATCCTTGTTTTTATAGTAATTGAGATTTAAGAAGAAACCCATGTATGTGAATCTACTGTCAACATCAGTGACTTTTAGCCTGAAAATATTAGCAATATCAACAATTGGGTTCACACCAGGCTTGCTTGAAATCAGATTGGACTTTGATTGGTTCATGAGGAGGCCTGAGACAACTCCAAAATCAAAAAGGATATTGAAAAACACTTTCCATTTAGTAGGATCTAATTTTCCAATTGCTAGTATGTCATCCACAAACATTAAATGGGAGAGCGGAACCTTGTCAGTGATTTTGCATCGAAATATGAGGTCATAATCACGTGCATCAGAGAATTTTCTAGACAAACCATCAATAATAATGAGGAACACTATAGGGGAAAAAGAACAACCTTATCGGAGTCCTCTAGAGACTAAGAGCAAGTCTGTGGGTAAGTCATTTATCATTATTGCAAAGGAGGTAGTATTGATGCAAGCTTTTATCCAATTTATCATTGTGAAGCCCAAACTAATTTTCTGTAGGAACATCCATATTAGTTCCCAATCGACACAATCAAAGGCCTTGGTGGGATCAATCTTCATGAGGTGGTGCTCAAAAGAGCCAAATTGTTCAGCAGAAATATGTTTTGACAATAATGGTTTGAGCATGGTTTGAGCCGGTTTGCAATGGTTTCCGAGATCAATTTGTAAATGGTGTTGCATAATGAGATGGGTTGATAGTCAAATAAGGAGGCAGGATTAGGGAGATTTTGGATGAGGGTGATGAATAAGGCATTTGTAGCACCAAATACCCAACCAAGGAAATGAGATTCTTCCACTATCTTTGTGAACTCGACTATCATGATGTCCTAAAAATGTATGAACAATTCCATGGTCCAACCATCAGGACTTGGAATTTTCCCCCTGGCCATTTCTTTTAATACAAATAGGACTTCATATTGTGTAATAGGGCATTCCATTTGCAAATTTTCCTCCATGTCAAATAACAAGGGAAATAGATCTCATAGTTCTCGTTGCTTCCTAAGAGGGACATGGTCCCGAGAGAGGTATATGTTGCTAAAATATCTCATTGCCTCCCCTTCGATTTCTTTTTGAGAGGTAATTTGTTCACTCTATTTAGATTTAATGCTCCAAATAGAATTTCTTTGTTGCCTCATATTGACATGTTTATGAAAAATTATGTTGTTATTATCCCCTTCATTAACCCACATGATATGAATCTTTTGCTGCAATTCTTCAGTCTATCTAAGCAATATTTGTGATCTACGTATCTCCAGTTGGAGAATCTCATACTTCATGGATTCAGATAAGTAAGCCAATTCAATAGTTTCCTATAGGATTTTAACCTATTGATTGAGCCAGATTAACTCTCGTGAGATCCCTCTTCTTCTTTTGATCCCATCCTATAACCCTCTCTTTTAGATATCTCAATTTGAAGTTGATCTTATCCATCTTCCAAGAACTAGGGTATCCAAATGGCGTATGTTAGATGGACTGGACAACATCGATGAAATTTGGCTCCTTCAGCCAAAAATGATTGAATTTGAAAGGCAGAGCCTTTTGTTGTTGTGCCCCAAACCATTTCAATTGGATAGGAAAGTGATCTGAAATATTATTTAGGAGGATCATCAAATTCAAATCCTATAATTTGTTGACTGTCGATTCTTGTACATAGAATCGTTCAAGTTGTTTTGTAATTCCCTATGTGCCCCATCCTTCGTTTTTCGATGTAGGCCCTATGGGATCTAGTTTAATATCTTGGAGGCAATTCTATTTAAATAATTCCTTGAAAAATATCCCCAATGGGTCAAGTCAACAGTGACAGCCCCATATTTGTGAAGAATCGATAGAGAAATTGAAATCCCTTACTAGTATCAAGGAATCGAGCTCAAGGACTCCACTAAGGTCTGCCCTATTCTAGAATTCCTTCCTATTCTTGTAGGGAGCATATATATTGACGATTCAAAGGCGAATTTTGGAACCTCTTCAACCCAACATGATAAATAGGCCCTTTCATATGTTGAAATCCTTAAATTTATATGTTTTTGTATTCCACATTGCAACCATTACCCTAGATAATCTAGCTGCATTGCTTGCACATACATTCCTATTTGACAACCTTGAAATAGATATCCCCATGACTTATCTTTACTAGTGATTGTTTCTTGTAGAAGAATAATATTAGGATTGTAGATGCCAATTAGGCTTTTCGGGGCTCATCTTTTGTGGCTCGATCCCAAACCCCTGATGTTCATAGACATTGTGGACATTATGGTAGCTGAAATTCTGGGGGCTTTTGTCTAAGGACCCAACATTTTGGAGGAAACATTTTCCAGTGTCCAACTTGAGATGTAGAAGAAGCCTTGATTTGGGCTGGGTTGACTGGAGATTGTTGAAAATATTTCAAAATATTGGATGGGGCAATGGTGCAGTTTTTTTTTTGTATTTGGACTCTTTCTTCCATCTAGTGGTGACATTTTTATAAGGAACAGAGTGAGTATGGGAGTCATCCAGATAAAAAAAAAAAAAAAAATTATGGTCAGAGGCTTTAAAGAAATTTTTGACTCACAAGCTAGGACATCCAACTACATGTCTTCTGAAAATGGGGAGAAATTTCTACAAGAATGAGCCCTAAATTTGATAGGGGAGGGAAAAAATTGTCTTCAGATGATTGAGTCACCATGGGGGAAACATGTTCAGTTGTTGGATTCACAAGCATAGGAGAAGGGGATGTGGTATTTTAGTTAAGGAGTGTTGATAGGGCCTTATGATTGACTAGAGAGGATGGTTTTGTTGGCATTATGATGCATGTATTGTACTTGATGGCAACCCACTCATAGAAGAACATCTCACTTATTTATAACTAGATGAATCGACAGAAGAGATATCAGATGTGACTCAATGCATGGGATGCTGGAAAACTCAAAGGAATCAGATGACAGTTCTCAGTATGACAAGTTAGATTTCCCATCAAGTCTAAAGGGGGAGATTGTTGGCATTATGAGACAAGTGTTGTCCTTGATGGAAAATCACTCAGATGATAAATTATAGTGCAACAAATTTCACGCACTTTCATGCAGAGAAACGTTCACGCACTTTCATGCAGAGAAAAGTTCCTTTCATTCAGAGAAAAGTTCACGCACTTTCATGTAGAGAAAAGTTCATGCACTTTCATGCGAGGAAAATCACGTACATGTGGGAGAACTTATATTTTGTCCGTGGTATTTAGTCCTTGGTATTTGAACCTATGGTTTTGGGCCATGGTATCTCGTCAGAAGTGTTGATCCCAAGTATTGGGTCCATGCTATTTTTTGTTTATGGTTTTGGACCATGGTATTGAGTAAGGCATAAGACTATAAAAGGAGAAGAAGATCATTAGGCAAGGGCATGGAAAAAGACTTGAATATCTGATGTAGTATGAGATCCAGTATACAGGATATGGGTTATGATGCATTGCTTGATCTGAGCTAAGGAGGGATCTCACCGGTTGATGGAGAACAAGATCTAAGGATAGATTGGGATCAAATGGTTTGAAATGAATCATCTTTATATGGTTTGGTCATGGTTAGACTAGCTCTGAATTATTGATGCATGTTTTATTGTACGCATGTTATGATCAGGGTATGACTGATGTCTGAAAAATCCGCAAAGTCATGATTGAATATGTATAGATCTGTACGCGGGTTTGATTCATGGTAGTAGCGTATACATAATGAAGTATGATGTTTGAAGTTGCAGTTGGGTTTGATTGTTATTGCAGGGTTTTGTAGTCTTCTCTGTGTTCTGGTGACTGTGTTATTGATAGGGTTTCAGTATTTCAGTGATTCAGAAATTGATGATGCTAGTATTGATTGTTTTGTGCTTCAATGATATTGATGGGTCCAGTATGAAAATTGGATGAAACGTGGCCTTCAGATTATAGTTTTGTGCTTCAGGAGTATTCAATCTGAAAATGTATGAAACATGGTACCTGGAGGAAGAAGGAGAAGGTTGTTGCCTTCTGTAGGTCGGCACCTACATACCAGTACATTAGCTAGTACAAGAGCTAAGGGGGTGGTAGCTCCCTTTCAATAGCAGCTGGAAAACGAGTAAAGGATGGAGCATTTCAATAGGCCAGCACCTACGTACTAGTAAGTGGATCGGATAGTACAAGAGCTAAGGGGGGTTGTAGCTCCCTTCCAGGAGAGTCTAGAGAACGAGAGAAAGTTGTAGCCTTCTACAGGTAGAAGCCTGCGTACTGGTATAAGACTGCACTAGTACATAACTATTGTAAAGGAAGTTTCTTATTAAAAGAAGATAGAGACGACTTGCAGCAGGTGGTTTTCACCCACATTGGGTTTCCACCTTATATCATGGTGTTCATGTGTGCTTCTTGTGTGTGATGATCTATTCTATTTTACTGCACCTTCTTACTATACATATGGTTAAAGAAGTTCTGATGCACTAACTAAAGATCAAAATTTAATGGATTAATTGAATCATAAGTATTCTGGATATATGCTAGTTGCATTAGACATAGTTGCGTATATGTATCTAAGTATGGAAATGAAAAAGTTTTATTGACTTGATAATACTGATTCACCCACCCCTCTTAGTATTATTTCCAACAGGTTTGAACTAGGTTGAGATGTGTAGCAGGGGATGTGGGTTAAGGCTTTTAAATAAAGGTATGATTTGGAGAAGAAAGTGAGGAGCTATTATGTAATGGAGAGATAGAGAGTGCAATGGGTTTTCTTCACATGGGAGGAGACTTGGATTGTAGTGAGATATTTAAATTCAAATTTGGAGAAGGGAGATTATCTAACTTGTCTGTAGAGCAACAAAGTGGGCCAATATATCCACTTGTCCCCCAACAACATAGAAGAAGTCCAGTTTTTGGGTAACCCTGGTATGCCTATCTAGATAATCACTCATGAGATGTCTCATTCCATGACAATATAGGCATAGAAATGGAATTTCCCAATAGTCAATAACTTGTTTGCATGAGGATTGACCCCAATATAAACCAATTTTTGCTGGAATCCCCCCTATAAGATATCTTTCAACCAAGATCCACATAGTGTTTTTGACCATACGTCGAAGGTTGCCTT
Organism: Pinus taeda; assembly: GCA_000404065.3. NCBI lineage: Eukaryota > Viridiplantae > Streptophyta > Pinopsida > Pinales > Pinaceae > Pinus > Pinus taeda. The sequence goes on from APFE030867033.1 coordinate 90,677, forward strand.
CATCGAGGTAGTAAAATTTTCCTAATGAGTTTGCAATGTTTGTTATTGCTTTATAGGTCCATAATTCAAGAGGAACGCCAGATAGTTTTACCCAAAGGAAGTTCCTTCGTGGCGTGTTAATGGCTAGATCAAAAACAAAGGACCATCAATGGAGGGATAAGTATCCACGTCCTTTGACCCATGGACTAGCTGTAATGAGATTCACATCCTCTGTAGAGAGAAAATCCAATGCATACCACCCATTTTGAAGAGAAATTATATGTTGGTGGTATTTAAGAAGAGGTAGTGACTAAGTTTCTGCCCACCTTTTCATTTGGATACCATTCAATTGGTGGAAAACCCATCATCCCACCAATGATTCATTTTTGAGTTTGATATATTCATCCCAGTATCACTTCGCTTCGATGACGAGACCTTGAGTCTAAAGGGAAACTTTAATTTCATTTTGTTTACGCGAAGTATGAGAATTTTATAGAGGGGGATATGTTATAGGCCATTTTATCACATCTAGTCAATATACCCTCAAATGAAACCAATTCACATCCTTTCTAATATTGTCATCATCCCTACACAAAGCCCTACGCATGACTTCGTTGAATCCTTGAGTTTCTTCTCTTGACTACTGAGTTTCCAAGATTTAAAGGCCTAGTGCACCCTGGCCCTTTAGGGACCAGCATTGACCATCGGGTTAACCATCTCCACATCTGCACTAATCACCAAAAGGCTGTCCCTTTATGGGGGTGCATTGATTCTAGAAATTCAGGAAAAACAAAACGAATCCCGAAGCTTCCTATTCTAGAAGCTTCTTGAGGTTGTTTCAACCATTTATCTTAGATAAGAGTATCGAATCTTATCTAATCCTACCTTGTAGTTTTCACTTATTATCCCTTGAGATCATCCTCCCATCTCAAGTGGTCTCAAGCTTAGAATGGTAAATGGATAAGAATTCATGAACTACCTCCCTCATCTATATATTTATAGCGATCCATGGGGAAGGGGTTGAATTTTAGAGATTGATTCTACCCTCATTTTTTTTCCTTGAGAGTCATTATTACATGCATTAGGGTGACATAGAGGCACGATTTGTGAGAAGAAAGGAAAATTCAACTTGGAGGAGCTCTTCTACAAGATCCACTCTATATTTGGTTTTAACTCTCTCCATTTCTATTAATAGAAGGAGTACATTTTTTTTCTATATGTGATGTTGTGTTTTCATGTATTTCAATACCATGTTGATCAATTGAATGAATTGATTTGATTATGATACATAGATTTTGTACATCTTTAGCTTGTGTTGCCTAATTGTGCAAATTCTAATCATAGCGATAAGAGCTAGGATTGGAGTTTACAAGCCGAGAAAGGACCGAAGCTTAGGACGGATTCCAAGTAGGCCTCATCCCATTGTTTAATTACTTTAAGGAAGACATTACAGTCCATTTTTTCTATTTTTCTAGGCCAGTCCACCAGGTCTAAGGAAGACACTTCTGTCCGCAATATTAGATTCTATATAACAGGATTAACAAATATGGGAGGATCAGGAGGTTGAAACCTCACTTGCTCTTCATCCAATGATTTGGATCTAGTGTAGTGTTCTTCAATGTGAATAGTTATTTATATCATATGTTCCTCATTCGGAGATGAAGGGAATGCCAGTGAATCAATTGTCCAATTTTTAGACGCATTCAAACAATTTAGAGGCACACAGAAGTCTGAGATGTTCCCCTATGGCACTTTGTCATTTCCACATAAACCATAGACCTAGTCAGAAAATTAAGTGACCCCCTATATGACATGTTAGCACCTAGTGTGTCTCAATGAATGGTCCCAATGTGTGTCAACTCCCCTGGGAGTTCCAACTAGTGGTGATACTTGGATGTTGTCAGGTGATTTGGTAGGATATAATGATATGATCATTACAAGATCTGCAGCTAGTGAAGAGTGTAGGGAATGTTTTTCTAGACATGATTGGATGATCCCAAGAATGTCAGAAGGGTTGCTCCACTTTAATTACCAATTGTTGGATATGAGCACTTGATTTGGTTGCGTATAGAGCCTACATAAGGGTGTCCCTCCATTTTGACAATGGATAGGAAAAGAATAAAGCAAAACTTTGCATCGGGATCACCAAGATTATTCGGTGGTTGTATGGATTGTCAAACCATGTCTGATTCCCTTTAAGCATTAAGGAAAAGTAGATGTAGTTTAACTGTTATATGCACCAACCACCCACTGACCAATTAATGCCTGATATTTCAAATTTTTGGGGCTGGTATTCTTCGAATCCAAACCAGGGATCAAAAATCTATGCGGAATACATGATTGCTGGCAAAAAGGTGCACAATTTGAGTAGTACAAAGACTTCATATCTATGTTAATATCCCTTAATTAGGCTTTTTGGAAAACAAAAGAAAAAATGATACCATCACACGTTAATCCAGAGCCAACAGAAGCAACAGTTCAAAGAAATGCATTCCTTTATGATTTCTTCGTGCTTGTCATGAAGCTCTTACCCCCAAGTGCAAAACATTGTGTCAAAATATTCATAGAGGACCTCATCTCAATGACCTACAATATTGCATATTGTTTTCTTTGAAGGTTTTTGTGATAAGTATTAATATGATTGAGAGGGAAACAATTGGCATCCCCATAGTTAGCATCATATCAACAAGGTTATTGAAGTCTGTGTTAGAGTACCCAGATATAAACTTAAACTATGTTGATGAGGGGTCCATGCTTTCTCAGTGAGTACTAGTTTCTGCTATATATGGCTATGCGCCACCCACACCATGGCTAGAGACACCTTTCTACTTCCTACTAACATCCCATGATGAGCTGCCAACTTTCCAATGAGAGATTTTTGGCTTTCGAATCCCAAGTGTTATAGGATGCGATCTTCTTAAAAATCACCAGTGAATGTAGCTGTAGTGCCAACAAATGAGCTAAAAAAAACAAACCCACAAACTCCTGCTAACCTCTCGTGTAGTTGCTTACTGGTTTTTCTACATTCCTACCATAAAAAATAGTCAATTGCACACCATATTTATTTCCCAGGATCATGGGTGTGGTATAGCTAAAACCATATATAAAAATTTTGAATATTTTTTGATTTGTGTGTGTTATCTTTACACAAGTAGGATGCTAATTTTCTTTGTATCGTTCCAATTTTATCGAATCTATGCCAAGAGACAAAGTTGCCATTTGTTATGTCTTCTGACCTTTAAAGTGGTATCAGAGGCTAACCCGAGCCTACTCCCTCATGGTAGGGCTAGGGATAGTAGAGAATAGAAAATAGAGGAATTGAGTGTATTCACTGTCGCAGTCTTAAGCTGGAGATAGAGCATGTGAGTGTTTATAGAGATTCCATCTGAAAGTATATTGTTTCCATATATCACCATAGCTATTAATGTTGATTTCAAGCAGAACCGCCTATGGTTAGTCCTAATGGAGGGAAAACATCTCCATTTCTCCCCAAAATCACAAACTGCTCCACAAAGTTACAAACTTAGTGCCTTTGGGGTAGTTTTTGTGCTGGAGGATATTATTCTCTTGAAAGAATTGATAATTACAGACATATTCATATTTTAGTGTTTCTTACCAATCTCCTCTCAATATTTATGGAGAATGATGAAGTAAAAGTGATTGAGAGAAGCTCTATACATGTCCCTAGGGAAACAACCAAGGGGACTGCTTAATCGAAGGTCGAGTAGGAGGTGTATCGAATAAAAACGACATGAAGAAAAAACACATGCATTGGAGACTAAAGTTGCTAACTAACTTTATTAATCTATCATATACGTTTTTGGCTCAGTCAAAGATTTGGGTTGTCAGGCCCAAGAGTTGAGTCGAATGCACCCATGTGTAACAGATGCCCGAACTCGGTTATGTGCGCCAATGGGAAGACTTTTTTGGTTTTATGCGATGGATGCACCGATGTGCACTGGGCAGGCACACCCCTATGTGCAACGAGTTGTGTGGGGAGTACGTCAATTAAAGGCAATAGGCAGTGTGAGATCAACGAGCACTCGGTGATAATTGTGGAGGTCGTGCGATGACGAAGGTCAACACGGGCGACCCGTGCGACCCGCAAATGGAAAGAGAAATGAGTTGACAAAGTGTACCCAACAAATATATTAGAATGGTTGGGCCAACTTGTAGAATGGGCAGGGCGACCCATACTTGGGTGGACGGTCATGTGACTTGGACGTGGTAGTGTGCCTATATATACAGACTTGGAGATGGCATTCAAGGGGATGAAGAATCCAAGCAGGGAACTTGCTCTAAAGTTGCTTATGATTTTGGTCAAGCAAGGGTGATATAAAGAGATGAAATGAATATTGGGCAAGTTACCGGCAAAACGAGTGTAGGAATCAATGGGCAGGAAATCTAAATGACTTGAGGGCACAACAAGGAAACCCAACCCAAGTGAATTGAACGAATCAAGGGAGCCGAAAGGTGACCCAAATCGGGTGAGGTGAGCAACTCAAGGGCGTGGTAGGGTGACCTAACCCAGGTGAGCTAAATAACCCGAGGGCATGGCAGGGAAACCTGACCCGGGTAAGCTAAACAACTTGAGGGCACAACAGGGTGAACCGACCTGGGTGAGTTGAATGACCCGAGGGCACAGTAGGGCAACCCAACCTGGGTGAGCTGAATGACCCGAGGGTGTAGCAAGGCGACCCAACTTGGGTGAGATGAATGGCCAGTAGGGTTGAACGATCGGCAGGGCCAAACGAGAAGCAGGGCTAAACGACCGGCATGGTTGAACGACTAACAGGGCCAAACGACTAGTAGGGCCAAAAGACCTGCAGGGCCGAATGACCGACAGGGATGAATGACTAGTAGGGTCGAATCACCGAGAGGGCTAAATAACAATGAAACTGCAGAATTTTTTTAAGGCAAGGAAACTTGGGGTTTCCTAATAACTTGTGTGGGAAATAGGCAGCCGAGTAACTGCAAGATTATGACATGACACTTGGTGCATTATGTCGACCAAGGAAGTTGGTAACACATGACTGTTGTAAACTTGTAATTGTAAGATATTGTACATTATAGTTGTGTATTATATTGGGCATACTTTATGGTAGTGTCCCCAAGTATATGCATGTATACTTATACGGTTTATGATTTCCACTATATATTGATGAAGATTAATGATGATGAATGTTCATTGAAGTAAATGTTATTCCGTTGCATTGATAACGCTTCAAGAAATGGAAAATTGGCTAAGTGTTGGAGTTAGGTGTAGTCCATACATTATAGTATTTGTGAAAATAAAAAGTGTAGTGGTGCCACACCCACTTATATGTGGTTGAAAGACTACCACTGGGATAGGGGTGTGACAGATGGTATCAGAGCTTGATTCAAGGTGAGTCGAGCTTAAGTGAAGATTTGAATTAGAGATACGGTGGCAGGGGATCAGTTGGTATTGAAGTTTGGACACTTGCGATTTTGACCTAGTGTGACATAGTTGAGTAGGGGTGAAGCAATGAGCTTGGGCCAAGCTGAACGATAAGACATGGAAAGTTGGGAAGAATGCCATGGGACGCTCTTGGTGACCTTATACAAGTTGAGGAGTATCAACGAAGAGAACCCACAGATTCGAGATGAACTTGAATTCTTGGAAGGGAATGTGGGAGAAGAGCTTCTTTGACTTGGTTGGGCAATGGAGCACGATGTAGCTGCAGATTGTGATGAAGAAGAAGAAGTCATCATATATGAGGAAGAGGATGTTGTAGGTGTGAAAATGATGGAGGAAGAACTCCAGTCACCATTGATTTCTCAAGTTGGATCAGGATCGTACATACTACAGTCATTGATGATAAAGGCACTCACGTGGAGAAGACTCATGATGATGTAAGTATTCCAATTACTACTTGTGTTTCATTAAAGGTTTTCAAGGATGGGCCATATGTAGGGATGGGAAAAGATATGTTTGCAATGCAAAGGATGACCCTACCATGGATGAATACGATGAGACCTTGTGCGGAGAGGCAAGGAACATTGATTATTGAAGAGCTTGTTGGGGAAATTTGTCACCTTATGGAGAAAGGTGAAAATGCCCGTAACAAGGGAGGAACATGATGATCATTTTGGAGGATGGGTCATTCTTTAGCCATATGGAGAAATGGCTAAGTTCCTGGCATGACTTATGGATAGATTAGAGAGAGAGCACATTGTAGTTATGATGATACTTGGGTGGACTTCTTCATGGCTGAGACCAAGAGGCAATTTTGGTGGACCTTTAGTGGGGCAGGAAGCAATGATGGAAGGAACTTGTGATATGATATGATCTGATGATATATGTGGTTTGAGTGACTAAGGGAACTAAACCTGGTTGAGGATGAGGATGTGATAATCGATGTTGTGATGAATCTACTATGATAGACAACATGGGCAACTTGAATGATGGACATCGAGTTGGATAGATGGAGCATGCAAGACATTATGCAGGAGGACTTATACAAATGTCACTTATGGGCATCCAATGAGGAGTGCCAAGTCAAGAATGTTGTGTAGATGGACTTGCTGATGCAACATTGAGACATTTTTACAAATGAGTTGATGGGAATGTTGTGCACATTTGTACAACAATGCCATGGACTGATGGATTTATGGGCAACCTATGAGAGTATTCATACCACATGGAGTGCAGAGGCATCTTGCAGTGGCACTTGAGACCGAGACATGTATGCTTGTCAAAGGTGTTTGTTGGAGATGATGCATATGAGTTCATGATGAATTGAGATGGTTACAGTCATTGGAGACTTCAAGTTATGGTGGTTTTGGAGTGTCAAATTCATTGAGGAGATGAGGTTAAAAGTGTACCTAACTTTGATGCAGTACAGGATGCATACTTTGGGTGCATTTATGGGGTGTGTTCAAAGGGAGTGGCTTGATGAATGTGATCGAGATGAGACACTTTGGGGTTGATGGAGTTGCAACGATGAGGATGCCTTGGTGGTAGCACTTAGGCATGGGTTGAGTTGATGAAACTTGACCACTTTGATATACATGGTGGCTGATTGGTCTATGACTATAGGTAGTACATGGATGATGAGGCACATGTAGACTTTCCCCTTTGACAGCTTTGATGGATAGTATATTACAGATGAGATGGAGGTTGCTTCATGGACCTGGATATGGCACATTGAGAGTTGGTTTGATGGGAGGAGTTGTTCATTAGTTTGAGGAGATGAACCTATCACACATATGGATGATGATGCTTGGATAGGTGCGACTGGTTGATATGAAACACATTGGCACCAACATCATGGACAACATGTTGCAGATGGGATGGAGACTACTTTCGTGGAGCATGGATTACTTTACACTTTTATAGAGATGGGATGGATTGTTGATCGAGTTGATGTTTTGACAGGATGTTGAACAAAGGACTAACGATGACATGGGGAGGTGAATTCTCGTGGCTTGAGTGTGACAATTGGACTGATCACATGACTAGTTGGAGTCATGAGGGTTGATAGTGTACTAAGATATGTTTGAGTTAAGTTGGAGTATCATGGTAGCAGTTCTCACAACAATGATACATGATGATTCGAAACGATGCATGTTGCACTGATAACGTGTAGCTTGAGCTAGAGGGTCCAAACTCACATGGTGGGGTAGCATGTGGAGATTGTGATGGATGTGGTTAATGATTATGGATTGAGGATACTTTCCGGTTCATGGAGTCATGAGCCTTGATGGTTTGTGTGATAATGGAGTAGAGGTGGGTAGCATGGACATTTTGGAGATGTTGGTGATAGCAACACTTTGCACTGATGTGATGGAGTTTCCGAGGACGAAAAAATTATTTAGAGTGGGGGAGGATGTTAGGCCCACGAGCTGAGTCATGTGCATCCATGTGCGATGGGTGTAGAACTCGGTTATGTGCAACGGTGTGAAGAGATTTTCGATTTTATGCAATGGATGTGCCCATGTGTAATAGGCTGGTGCACCCCTATGTGCGATGACTCTTCCAGAGACTGCATAAGTTAAAGGTGACATGTAGGCGCACGCCCATAATGCTGGGTGAGAATAACAAGCACCTAGTGAGATGTACGGAGGTCATGCAACGGTAGAGGGTGACACGGGAAACCCATGTGACCCACAGATGGAAAGTGTAATGAGTTGACAAAGTGTCCCCGACGAATATATTAGAATGGTTGGGCCGACGTGTAGAATGGGCAGGCCGACCCATACTTGGGTGGGCGGTCGTGTCACTTGTACGTGGTAATGTGGGTATATACACTTGGAGATGGCGTTCAAGGGGATGAAGGATCCAAGTAGGGAAATTTCTCTGAAGTTTCATAGGAGTTTGGATGAGAAAGGGAGACAAAAGGAGATAAACCAAAGATTGAGTGAGTTGCAGGCCGAATGAGTGCACAAACTAGTAGGCGAGCAGTCTGAACGACCTGAGGGCACGACACGGTGACTTGACGAGGGTGAGTTGAATGACCCGAGGGTGTGGTAGGCCTACCTAACCCAAGGGCGCAACAGGGCCACCTGCCCCAGGTGAGCTGAACGACCCGAGGGTGCGGTAGGGTGACCTGACCCGGGTGAGATGAACGACTCGAGGGCATGGCAGGGCGACCCGACCTACTTGAGTTGAACAACCCAAGGGTGCGTCAAGGCAATGTAACCTGGGTGAGTTAAACAACCTGACGGTGCGGTAGGGAGACTCGACTCGGGTGAGATGAATGACTGACAAGGTTGAACGACTGGAAGGGTCGAAGGACCAGCAAGGTTGAACAACAACGAAACTACAAGTAACAAAATTGTTCTAAGGCAAGGAAACTTGGGGTTTCCTCATAACTTGTGTGGGCAATAGGAAGCCAAGTAGCTGCAATATTGTGAATTGACACTTGGTGGATTGTGCAGGCCAAGGAAGTTGGTAGCACATGACTATTGTAAACTTGTAATTCTAAGATATTGTACATTACAATTGTATATTATATTGGGTAGACTTTACAAGAGTTGCTCCTCCAAAGTATATGCATATATACTTGTATGGTTTATGATTTCCACTGCATATTGATGAAGATTAATGATGATGAATGTTAATTGAAGTAAATGTTATTCAGCTACATTGTTAACACTTGAAGAATTGGAAAAGTATCTAAGTGTTGGAGTTAGGCATAGTCCATACACTCTAGTATTGGTGAAAAGAAAAAGTGTAGTGGTGCTGCAACTGCCTATGTGTGGTTGAAAGGCTACCACCGAGATAAGGGTTTGACATGGGTAGTGCCAATTATGTGCATGGAGAATTATTGAATAGTGGGTTCATTGCAATGGAATAAGTACCAGTTGTCACTCTGGGTGGTTTGATAATAATAATAACGACCTATTGTCACATAAACCTCTTGAAATGGGAGACCCCTCTCGCGGTGAAATTATTTCAAAGAGCCATGATGGAATGCAATATTGAATGTTGAATGTTGCATTGAAGATAGGGAGTGCTGAATGAGAATAATGGAGGAGCCACTGCATGAGAGATTAGATGAAGATAAATAAGCTTTGTTGTTGAGTTGTGGAAGTTGCTATTGAGCTATGCGATTTGGATAAGTTATGGGTCCTAGGTCAAGTATATGTGATCATTGAGATCGATGTTGTGTGGGGCTAAGTTGCAGTGTGTGTTGAAATGTTGCAAGGTATTGTGGTGTGAAGGAGTTGAGCATAAATCACTGAGCTACACAAAATTCGTGCTGCATCATAGTGTTGTCATGAACTACTCTACCATCTGAGTCTCCATCACTTGCACTAAGCATATGAGAGCCAGATAGTTGCATTGAATTTTCAGACAATAGATAGATCAAGTTTTTATCTGAATCTTTGACTTTTGGGCATTTTTTATGTGATGTAGATCGCATGTGCAAGTGGAAAATTTGATGCATGGATTTGAGACCAAGAAGAGGAGGGATCAAAGAAATTGATCCTAATCAATATGTTGTAGGATCCTTCTTGTAGCTTTGATGGTAATCATGGGCACAGTTGTCTTTATTAAAGTAATTTTGGATTATGGTGGTTTTTAAAATATATTATTGTAAATTTTGGAATTAAAATTAATGTACATATTGAGGTTAGTGATTTCAATATGAAGTTATTTTGCTAGAATTAGCTACAATCATTGGAGCCACGACTAAGATTAAACCAAATGCCTATGATGAGAGTAGTTGAAAAGGACAATAAAGACAAAGAAGGTTCATGAAGGCACCAACATTGTGCATAATTTTAAAGAAGAATGATTTAAAGGAACAATAGAATGTAATGCATTGTGATAAAGTGTAAATGGTCTTATTTGTCTGGGGAAATAATTGTCACATAAGAATGTTGTTAATATTTGTGTTTGTTGTACATGAATTGAGATTGTTTTAATGAGGCATTTGTATTGTAACAGGAGCATGATCAGTTGTACCAAATACACTAAAGTTGATTTTTCCACATGTATTGTTTATCCCCTCTTAAGTAGAGAGAAGATTTGACATCAAGTTGTGGAATTAACGACTCGGTAAGTACTATGGTGGTAGGTGGACTCATATTTAAGATTGTTGTGTAATGGAAGACGTTAAAAATTTATATGAAGTCAGAATGTAAAGAACCAAATTTGAAAGAGTTTAACATGATTTGTGAATCATGTAGGTGAAAAGATTCCTAAACAACTAGCGAGTATAGCAGATACCCATATAGCTTAGTAGATGGAGTTCTTTTTATATGAACATTAATAATTATATGTATGCCATTACAAGAAAGAAAAGAAGAATTTTCATTGTGAAGATAGCCGAAAGAAAGATAATAATGGTTCAAGACAATATTTTTCGAGTTTACACGTGAGAAGACCTATTTGTAGACATATTTACAAAAATTTCAGCAATTTATTTTTTGTTAAAATAATTAAGAATAGAATATTAGAGATAATCATTTCACCACCTGGCAACAACACCACCTCAATACGACGTCAGTGAACATAACGTCAATCCACATCACCTCAACTTAGCCTGATCCAAAAGGGCAGCAGCGCCTCGAACCTAAATGGGCAAATTCAATATTTTAATTGATATAACCGACTTTAAACCTTGTACATGCTCAGACAAAGTCGATCATCCCACTCTAGGTATTTTTGTTGATGCATTGGTAGCGAAGAGCTATTGGCGAGCTATTTTTTATCATGGGTTGTGGAACAAAATCATTTTTACAAAATATATTAAACATGATTCAGTGATGGATTTCATTAGGTTAGAGCGTAAATGTGTTAAGAGATCCTCCATTATTTGGTCAAATCTAGTCCATGCATTAAATAAGGTTGGGAGTTGGATTGTATGGCATGTGGGATCAAGGCGTTAAGTATTACTTGGAAGGCATCCTTGGATAGGAGACGAAGGAGAATTAAACTTATTTGAAGGTTCACTATATTTCCTTCATAAAAAAAGTATGTTTACTTTAGCAGATGCTTTGGTTCAAGATGAACGTGTCCTGAATTCTTAAACTTGGATACACACAAGTTTAGGACTTGATGAGCCTTGGTAGAGAAAATGGGATAATTATATTTATATGGTTAAATGATCTAGGGTTATATTAACGGAGCCCATTACTATTAGAGTGATTTGGTCTTATAATTTACAAACATGAGACATTACAACCAAATGAAAGGCCAAGGACAAATTAAACTTAGGCTTTTTATGTGGCTTGTATTGTTAAACAAAATTATGATGTGTGATGTTTGTAGAAAGAGAGGATAGGATGGGCCCAACATATGTATCTCATGTAAGAGAGGGAAATAAACCATTCCCCAACTTTTTATTGATTTCCCTTTCACAAAATTTATTTAGCAATAGGTGAGGAATGAGTTGACTGGTTGAAGAAATTTTACAATGGAAGATAATCATTGGTTTTGGAAAAAAAATTTGTAGATTTCAAGTTCAAATTCCTTCCTTTATTTGTGTTATGGGGATTATCGCCTTCCAGAAATATAATTGTTTTTTCAGAATGACTATATTAATTTTACATTGCAAGCTTAATTCCTTCCTTTATTTGTGTTATGGGGTTATCATTTTCTAGAAATATAACTGTATTTTGAGAATGACTATATTAATTTTACATTGCAAGCTCACAAAATAAGCAACACAATTATGGAACAAATTAATCTTGAGAAGATAAAGAAAATAAGGCAGCTACAAGATCTTCAGCAAGAAGCAAATTTTCTTTATGAACTTTTTGATGGAGCATGTTCTCAAGGTCAACATGGAGCAGAGATGGCCCTTTATCTTCCTTCTTCTCATTATTTTTTAATAAAATTGGGTTAGTGAAGGGAATTAATCAACAGGAAGAATTGATTAGTCTTTGGGGTCTCTTGTATTTATCCAAAATGAAGAAATTGAAGAAGATAAGAATTTTTGGATATTCAAAGACAACTATAGAATTGGCTAACAAAAGATTTTGCTTACTTGTTTTGAATTTAAATGTCTAGCAAGTTAAAATCCAATCTTTGCAAAAAAAAATTCCATGATGTCCATGTTTCTAATTTTTTTTGAAAGACTCAAATATTTTAGTTAACTTCCTATCAAAATAAACAATTCTATTAGAAAATAAGTTTATGGAGATTATTGAATATATATATATATATTAATATATATATATATTATATATATATAATGTATATAATGTTTTTCTTCTTTATTTTATAATTATGAAACAATTTTTTGTAATTGTCAAAACCAAAAATATATTTTTTCCTAAAAAAAAAAATTGTATTGACAAAGTTCATAGAAGAAATAGACCTGGTAGACCTGGTATTATTTGATTTTCCAAATAAAAAAGATACATTTTTTCTTTTAAAAAAATAATAATTTCTTATAATATATATAATTTTAAAAAAATAAAATCTTATAATATATATAAAAATTTGTAAGCATTACTGAAAGTGCTATGAATTTGAAAATATTTTTACGCTGCATCTTAGTATATGCATAATCTTCATAATCTTCTGGGTCTGTAACGACATGGTAATGGCACTTGCAAAATTATTTTTATGAAAATTTTTAAATATTTGTTTAATAAAAAATAATAAATATTAAAGAAAATTAAAGTGACGTGGATTAATTATCTGTAAGATTTTTGTAAAAATTGATAATTATAAATAAGAATTTTTTGTAAGATGCCTTGTTTCACATTCTACTTTAATGTTTATGAGAAATAAAATCTGATGATTTAATCACATTTTTCATAAGATATATGCGAAAGCTCATCATTGATTTTCACATCTATATTATAGATGATATCACTTATGTTAGAAAATTTTCATATATATATATATATATATAACATCTCCCCTGCATAGCCAATGAACTTTGAAACATGTATTAAAGTTCCAAGTCATTGGTTTTTATCAGTTAGGTATAGATGGTACCATGATATCGATTTCTAATGAGCCAAACATTGAATTGATATTGTCATGGTTTTATCCACAAGAATTATCCCTACATTGATTTTTTTTTAAATTGGTTATCATATCATTCCCATCACTTAAATGTTATTTTTTAAGTGCATGTTAAGTAGTTAAGGGATTCATGCCTAGTCTATGATTCATAAAATCATAGAAGAAATTGTTGCATTTAAAGTAATTAGTTTTTATTCCTTGAACATGGATGGCAAACAATATATTTTCTTAGTTATAAGTTGATGCATAATTTTGAGTTTTTTTATTAAATTAAAATTAATTATCACATAAAATTAAGAAATTAAGAAACTTACGAATATTTAAATAAATTAAAAAAACAATAAAATTTTTTAAATTTATTAATAAAAAAGAAGGTCTAAAATTAAATAATTTTTATAAAATATATATTTATTTATAAAATATTATATATATATATATATATATAATATATATATATATATATATATATAATATTCAATATTATATACATATTACTGATTTTTAATTTTTATTCATTAAAATTTATAGAATAATGCATACAAATCAACATTTTCTATCTTATACATTTTTTTATAATTATAGTGGTTTATATTTTTTATAAAATATTAGCCCTTAAATTATGATATTCTATGCATATATAATAGTTTAAGGAGATGATACAATAAAATTTGTTATTTTTCTTAGAAATGTAGCTCACTATTGAGAGGGGTGAATTAGTACATATGGCACTTATAAAATTTTCACACTTTTTGCCAAATCACTAACCAACCATACACATCGTAACATTATTAAATACATGTAGTATAAAGTCAACACATAACAGCCATGATAAAGATCAAGACAAGCATGCACAAGGAGACAAAAGTATTTCTGGGAGAAACCCTAAAGGGACAAAAACCACTGGGTGTTGTTGTGTTGCTTCTCATTCTTTTCTTATTATATGAATAAATTATTTTACATATTTCAACTAATCACCACAAGCTAGGAATCATTCTTGCTTTGAACATTATTATTGGCCACCACTAGCTAGGAAGTCTCTACTCATGTCTTTGCAGGCCACCACTTGCTAGAGGCCACCACTCCCAATAAGCCTCACACAACCACCACTGGATGGAGATACTACTCCCAATATCCAATTTTGTTGGCCACGACTAGCAAGAAGCCACCACCCCTATCTTGTTCAACCACCACTGAACACAGGCCACCTCCTCCTCAATTTCTAGGAGCCACACTTTCATTCATTTTCAATCTAGACTCTAAGGAGAACCTCACAACTTAACAACAGCATGTGAGTCCTCTCTGAAATATATAAAATATATCCAAAAACTAAACACTATTAACAAACACTGTTCCAATGATTTCATTGGCAGCATCTATACACTAATGATCTTCCACCATTACTTACTCCATTTGCTTTCTCTCTACATAAGATGCTAGCGGAAACAATTTTTTTCTACCTTCTGCAAATTTTGCAAACCACTTTAGATTTTCTGCATAATGTCTCTCACAGTTTGCACACTTTCCTCTTCTCTCACACTCATCAATAATACAACCAACATCAACTCCTCAAAGCAAACTCCAATATATAGTTTGTTTGAATGATTAAGAAAATAATTACAAAGGAGTACCAAGCTTAACCACTTTGTTCATACAACATTTCTCTGCCTTGACCTTATCCTCTATGATATTCATTAAATTAGGGAGCTTATCAACTTTAACCATCTTCTACATAACTTCCTTAGACTTTCTGACCAATTACCAAGTAGAAAAACCAAATTATATGCCCTTGGAAATAGATGGAATTCACACATAATACGAGAAATTCACTCTAGATGGGGTAATGTAGGTTATCCATTAGGAAGTGACTTATAATGCAAGCTTCTCCATAGTGACAAGATTTATCGTGCTTTTCACCCTAAAACTCATTCAAACCTCAGTAAAAATGCTTCCAACTTTTGACACACCTTCCTCAACACATGTAAGACTTGTCCAGGCCTTAAGAAGTCTCAATAACACCTCTAATCATCATGTCAAAACCTCCAAACCTATTTAATTGATCATCATGTCAAAGTGTTCAAACATATTCAACTTCCTTTGCAAGCATCAAGAAATCGTCATAAGATTCCATCTTACCTAATACCTGTGCATCCTCCTACAACTATTTTTCCAATCATAAAGAGTGATATGCAATCCAAGTTGAAATCAACACAAGGCAAACAATGCTAAGTTCCTATTGACATCAATGCCAACACTACAATTCAACATGCTCCCCCGTTGGCATTGATGTCAAATTGAACCTGATATCCATAACATGATCTCTAAACTTTGAAGTTGATCTCGATACTCTCTCCGTTTGTCATTAATCTCCATAATCTCTCCATTTTCTCTCCCACTTTGACATATTCAATGGGAAAGGGAAATACCAACATTGTAAATAAATGCCACAATATGAGGGGATGAGAGACGTATTCCCCTTGAAGTAATCAACACCATACTAACTACATAGCTCCTAGAAATTGAGCTTTTGATAAGAATGGATGTCTCTCATGCAATACAAGCATGTAAAATAATGAACTTAGTTGCAAAACATATCTCTAGCCAATACCATGCACCCTCTCATGTTGAAAATTCTCCCCTAAGCATCTAATGGAGTTGCAAACACACTCTATTTGTTATGGTAGCAGTACTTCCACTTCTCTCGAGTAAGCCTCCTTGCAAAGTGCAAGAGACTATTCCTCATGAACTAGGACTCCAACTGACCTTGAATAATGACATAAAATGATGCTCAATACAAATACAAGGCTTGATGGAGAAAATGTATGGTTGTTATAAGTACTCAAGACTGATATGTGACTCCTGTATAAACATACCTAGCACCAACCAATTACTTCATGGACATAAATTTCTATATCCCTCACCCAATGTAATAGGGATACATCAAAGATATACAAAACATGACATGACTTTGACACCCATTAGTCCATACATAGCTAAATTTGACAACTTTTACAATACATTCTAGTCACCATGGGTCTCCCCATGACCAATGCACCAAAAGTTTACACAATAATGATACATTTCTTTTACAAATGCACACAAGTGTTCTCTCCCCTATGCATGATAAATATAATATATGCATCAAATACATGGCATCCATGAGCAATGATATGTGCACTATTGAGAAATAAGAATAGGAGTACAACACATGGGATATGACAACACATGCCTACTCTCAACATCTCAACCATAAGAAAGGAACCAAACAACAGATAAAATGGATCAATAACATATCGAATACCAACAATAAATTTCTAGTAGCGAAATCATGATAAGACTAGTAGCAACTACCATACTTCACATACACATCTACAACATAATGATCCGATAATAGCAACAAAATTAACATGACATAGTGGACACAACATATATATCCTCATGATTAGTAAGAAATAAATCATAAATGAGACTCAAAATCGTAGCAACGTATTAGTGTAGCATCAACTCTAGATCCAAACACAAATCAACAAGCAAAAAAAACATCATTTGTAGCAGATAACACAACA
The DNA here is from genome assembly GCA_000404065.3 of Pinus taeda. Taxonomy (NCBI): domain Eukaryota; kingdom Viridiplantae; phylum Streptophyta; class Pinopsida; order Pinales; family Pinaceae; genus Pinus; species Pinus taeda. Next base: position 107,672 of record APFE030867033.1, read on the forward strand.
TAATAGCAATCTATTCAACATCATCAATGTGTGGAAAAATAAGTAATGCATCTGAGAAGGAAATAATGAAAACTGATCTATGCAACAACAACAACAACACAAAAACATTCAATAAGGAATTTTCTACAACTCACCATCTCCTTGACCTCATGGTATCAAGGTCAAGACACTATCTCCTCATTCTATGAAATCAAAATCTGAAGCAACAAAAGTATATAAATCAAAATACCATATGCAATCTATATATTCTCATGAGACTCATGCAACAATATACTCTCTTCATGCATAAGAAACAATATACCTCTAATACAACTCACACAAGCACATAATTTCATTATAACTTTGTTGTAAAAATGAAAAATATCTCAGCAGAAACATGCATCATACATCTAGATATATACAGAATAAGTAACAATATGCACACTCTAGATGTGCCAACTCTAATGCACCATCATCTTATCTCCATAGTTTCCACATACGCGTGAAAATACACAATATAAATGTGATATAGAAATATGAGCACTAACAATATATCAACTATTACATGCAAGCATACTAACACATTTGAATGTTGAACCTGCACATGGGATCATATGCTTGGCTTCCTTGTCTTCAAAACATCATTAGGGTCTCAACAAGAAAGTTTCTTGAATGCTATCAACAATCACATTTGGTTGATCCAACTGATATAAAATTGAAAATAAGAATAGATCAATAACAAAATCAATAGCTCAAACCTTATGAAGCTCCCCCTACGAGCCCATGCATCACCTTCCTAACACTCATACCTTTCCACATACAATCTCCTTGATATAGATGCACCTCCAATGGTCTACATGCAACTCAAGATGTGGTTATATGCTCCCCCTAAGACCATGCAAGCCTCAATTTTGATGGGGGTCTCTTATTGTTGAAAATGTAGCAAGAAAATCTGAGTTTGACTTTTCCTTGGTCAAACCAAAGAAAATTTGAATTTCCATTTCATTAGAAATCTTGGAGGTAGTTAACTCAGGTGAAATGACGCTTTTCAATCAGTTAACTCAATTAATTTGACTTGGGGAAGCTTCAGTTAAGTTCAACATTATTGATTGGTAATTTGTAGCAATCTATTTAAGTTAAATTGAGTTACAGTCAGCTAAACTAGTTCTAACTATTGGAGGAACTAGTGGAAGCTCAAGTTGTGGTAGTAGAACTCCAACCACACTCGGTGATAAACTAGATAACTAATCAATCAACCCAAAATAATTGATGCATGCAGAGAATTCGAGCTACCCAGTTGAGATGGAGATTCCAAGGTAGGGTACTATCAATTGTAGACTATTCCAAAGTGTACAGGTGGTGCATGCATTCAGAGGATGACCTAGAGGAACTGCGTAATTCAATTGAGGGAATTTCCTAAATAATAGAGGCTAATTTCCTCAAGGAACAATGTAAACAAATAGGAGCTTGGAGGGCTTGAAAATTGGGTAAGTGTTGGCCACAGTCAGTCAGTTAGGTAGAGGGATAAACTATACACTTCCAGGTTATGCTCATGATTGAGGAAGCATATGTATTCATCTCTATTATTCAATTAATGCAATACAAATAGGAAGGCATTTTGAGCAATTAATGTCCCTTAAATAAATGTCTCTGCATGTGTGATAATTATTCTTGCCTGTTTTTGATTTGTTTTCTTCTCGTGAATTGAATTTTATGAAATAGTAGAGTAAATTTGGCTCATATGTTTTAGTAAATCTCATGAGCAGTTCCAAATCTACATAATAATTTCTAAATGTGTTTCTCCTTTCTCCTCCAAACATTGATGGGTTGAGGCTTTGACATGTTCATCACCTTATTTCTTCTTGTGTGGATGACCTTGCATTATCTTCTCTCTTTGGTTGGATCACCTATAACACTTGAGAAACATACAATATTTGGCCTTATGGCCAATATTATCACACACATAACACCTTATGTGACCAAGGGACAAATAAATAGTCCCATAGCTTCTGTCAATTTCTTTTCTACTCCTTGCATATGTCTTGTAGTCAATAGACCTATGGAAAATAGGTTTGCATGACAAATAATAACCATTATAAAAAAGGACTATTATACATGATTATTGATGATCTTCATGATGAGAGAAATATTCCTTACATGCTTTCTTGAGGTTGCTTCTCCTTTGGCTACTCCTTTTGTTGAGAGGACTTTATCTCTTTACTTATGAAACTTCCAACTATATGTCCAAATTTTTTATTGGAGCAATATTTTTTATTGATGAATGTACCTTTACTGGCTCATTCGTTTGCTCCTTTCTTGGTTGTTGGCCTTTTTGATGACTTTCCTTTTTCACCCTACTACTCGCTAGTCAATTTTTTTCTATTTTTCTTGTAGTTCCTTGAGCGTTAGATCTGATCATTTCTAATTCTTATCTTACAAAGTCTACTTCATTTTTTAGTCTTTGACATATACCTTCCTTCTGTTCATACCACTTCCTCATTTCTTCTTCTATTTTCCTTCCTTCTTCCAACTAAGTTTTTAAATAAAAAAATTATTCTTCAAATTTGTCTCTCTTTCTTCAATAATTTGGAGCAATTTCTTCAACTCTCTATTTTGGAGTGAAGGCCTTTGTACTATACCCAATGTTGTGATAAATTTACTTTGATCTTCAACTGGTCTCTCCTTTCTTCTAACATTGCTATTGGTTTCTTCTCCAAAATTATTTCCTCCACTTCTACTCAAAAGATCAATCTCAATTGATTGGTTATCATTTTCTAATCCATCAAGCAAAATACCATCATAATCACTACATCTGCAAGAGGAACTTGGAAATTCTTCGCCCTTCTTAACCAACAAAAATAGGGGTTCTTTCGAGTTTGAAATATTTCTAACTAGTCTGTTGCTCTTCTTCTTGTTCTTGGCCATGGTCCACGATCTACTCTCAAGTGTTTAAGCTTCACTAAAGAGAACCAAATATGATACCACTTGTTAGAAATGTAGATCACTACTTAGAGGTGGGTGTGAATCATTAGTGATGGAAGTTATAAAATTTTCACACTTTTTTCCAAATCACTACACAACCATACACATCATAACATGAGTAGATAAATGCATCATAAAATCAAGACATAAGATTCATGATAAACATTAATACAAACATGCACAAGGAGATACAAGTATTTATGATGGAAACCCTTAAGGGACAAAAACCACCCATTGTTGTTGTGTTTCTTCTTGTTATCTTATTATTATATGAATAAATTCGTTTGCATATTTCAACTGACCACCACCAGTTAGGAGCCACTACTCCTTTTAATAGTATTGTTGGCCACCACTAGCTAGGAAGTGTCTACTCACATGACTTTGGAAGCCACCACTCCCAATAATATTTGTTGAGATTTTCTGTTTTAGTCAAATAGGCAAAAATCTCTGAAGGATGACAACAATAGGGATTCAGTTCCTAGATTAGCTCCAGGTTGTTGGGAGGGAGTTAATGCCTCCTATATTTGATGTGAGGGAGTTATGAGGCTGTTAGATTCTCTATGCTATATAACAGGCAATCATTCAGATGATTTGCTAAGAGTGTGTGAGGATTTCTTGATGTAATCTCCAATTTGATTAATATATTCCTGATGCCTATGTTTGGTGGATGTAGCCCAGATTGGTTGGGTGAACCACGTTAAAAGCTGTGTTTTATGTGCTTGTTTATTTTTCTGCTGTGTGTTTAATTAAGTTTGTTGTGCACCTAATCCAACAATTGGTATCAGAGCATGTTGGAGGTGCTGGTGTGTCTGACTGCTGAAGGTGGAGCGCTGGCTGTGCTGGAGCGCTGAGGGAGTTTGATTGCTGTTGCGTGGAGGCAGTGCGGCTGAGTGAAGACCAAAGCCTGTTGCTGGAGGCCAAGAACCGATTTTGTTCAGATTGCGTGGAGGCCTGTACATTGCTGTTGGTGTGTCTGCCGGGTGGTATGCATGCTTCATGTTTTCGGTGCTGCCATATATGCGAGTAGAGGAGTGCAGATACGCCAGGTACAGACTTATATAACATATTTTATATGCTCTACGCGTATGTATTCTCTGCGGCATGGATATATATGAAAACTGCATGGGGATGGTGATAGAATTATATTAAAATGGCGTGGTTTTGTTAAAAACACTTGCGTGGGTATAGATTTTATAACTGGCGTGGATATATATGGTTTTACTTTGATACCTGCGTGGCTGTTAAGTTCTACTTTGCTGTGCGTGGATATGGGTTTTGCCAAACAGCATGTATATGTATTTTAATAAACAACATGGAACTGTAATCGGACAGCATAACCTGTGTGGGAATATTTTGCAAACAGCGTAAATAGTTTTTTTGGAAACGGCGTTGATATAAAACTATGGTGTGGTTTAATATATACGCTGTGTAAATATGTGAAGTTTTTGTTTGGTTTCCTGTGAGCGCCGGTTTCCGGAGGAGCTATATATATAAATTTATATATATGTATTTGCTGGCTGTTTAAACAGTTAAAAATAAAGGCAAATTGAATAAAGACAGTTCTAATATAAATGCAACGGGCAAATTTTTTTTTTTAGAAGAGGCACAGGTATAAAAGCATAGGCAGTTTTTTTTTGTGTAAAAACAAAGGCATAGGCAATTTTGTTTTTTAAATTGCTTGTATTTCAAATTGAAATTGGAGATTCTTTGACAAGATGGCCAAAACACAAAGTGCCCGTTTTGAAATTGAGAAATTTAATGGCAAGAATAATTTTGAGATCTGGAAGGTGAAGATGCACGATCTGCTGGTTCAACAAGGTGTGGTGAAAGCACTGTTGGGGAAAAACAAAAGACCTCCTTCCATGACGGAGGATGAATGGGATGAGATGGATGATAGAGCTCTGAGCGGAATTCGGTTATGTCTGGCGGACGATGTTCTGTTCAACATTGTGTCAGAGAAAACCGCCGCAGGCCTGTGGTCGAAGCTTGAGAAGCTCTACATGACGAAATCTTTGACAAATCGAATTCTCCTGAAACGGCAGCTTTACAGTTTGCGGATGAAAGAAGGTACCTCAATTGCTGATCACCTGAATGTTTTTTAATACCTTGTTGGTGCAATTAAACAGTCTAGATGTAAAATTTGATTCAGAGGATAAGGCGATAACTTTATTATGTTCTTTACCTGAATCCTGGGATCATTTTGTTACTTCCATAAGTTTTAGTACATCAGATATTCTTGAGTTTGACGATGTTGTTGGAACCTTGTTGGCTGAGGAGACAAGGAAGAGGTCGAATACAGACACCTCGACATCAGAGGTAATGATGGCCAGAGGTCGCTCATGAGAGAGACACTCCGGGGGAAAGCATAGCGACTCTCATTCAAAGTCCAAAGGAAAGAAGCCAAAGATGAAGTGCTGACATTGTGGAAAGGCTGGACATCTGAAAAAGGATTGTTGGAAGCGAAAGCAGGCTGATAAAGAGGGCTCTTCGACAGAAAAGAAGGAAGCCAATACCACAGATACAGGTTCAGTTTCAGGTATGAGTGATGAGGTATTGTCTGTTAATGCTTCCAAACATGATCAACATTGGTTGTTAGATTCCGGGGCATCTAACCACATGTGTATACATAAAGATTGGTTTAAAACATATAGATCAATTGATGATGGTGTTGTGTACATGGGTAATGATGTAACATGTAATATTTTTGGGATTGGAAGCATACAACTACAAATGTTTGATGGCACAACCAAAATATTAACTGATGTGAGGCATGTACCAGAATTAAGGAAAAATTTGATTTCATTAGGAGCACTTGATTCAAATGGATATAAAACTGTAATTCAAGGTGGAGTTATGAAAATCTATAAAGGTATCTTACTAGTTTTGAAGGCTAAGAAAGTAGGAAATCTATTTCAGTTAGAAGGTAGAACTGGGTCAGATCATGTGTCTGTGTCTGAACATGACAGTAGTTCCATTCACTTATGGCATCAAAGATTGGGGCATATGAGTTAAAGAGGATTGAAAATTTTGGCTGACCGAAAGTTACTTCCTAATCTAAGATCTGGAAAATTGGATTTTTGTAAACATTGTCTGTTTGGTAAACAAAGTAAACAAAAGTTTAAAACAGGCAAACATACTAGTAAAGGTATACTTGATTATATCCATTCAGATGTGTGGGGTCCAGCTCCTACAGCTTCATTTGGTGGTTCGTCTTATTTTGTATCATTCATTGATGATTTTTCTCGGAAAGTTTGGGTCTACATGTTGAAACAGAAGTCTGATGTGTTTACAGTTTTCAAGCAGTTTAGAGCATTGGTAGAAAACAGCACTAGTAGAACAATAAAGTGTTTAAGAACTGACAATGGTGGTGAGTTTACTTCCAAAGAGTTTGACAGCTATTGCAAGGATGCAGGGATCGAGAGACATAAGACCACGGTTTATACTCCTCAGCAGAATGGAGTTGCTGAACGCATGAACAGGACTCTTTTAGAGAGAGCAAGGTGTATGCTGAGTAACGCGGGGTTGCCGAAGGAGTTGTGGACGGAAGCAGTGGCAACTGCTTGTTATGTGATAAATCGATCTCCATCAACGG
>APFE030867047.1:0-32328 GCA_000404065.3 Pinus taeda
TTTATTCTTTTTGTTTTATTTTCTTGCTGCAGGTCCATGTAATTTGCTTGCTGTGCGAAGGAGAAGGGAAATTTAGGGTTTGTGGGAACATGAAGGATATTAGGGTTTAGAGAAGAAATTTGGGAAGGGAAAGATTTTGAAGGAATATGGGATGGAAACCTTGTATTTCTTGCAAACGATATAAATGAAATAATAAGATAAACATGCAGCAACATTTGTGAATTTAATTGCCAAGGGAACAAGGATGGGATAAGAGGGATTTTTACCTTGAAAAACAAACAAAACCCTAGCAGATTTGCCTACATTGACAACATTTAAATTCACCATTTCCAAATTTTTGAAGAAGAAAACCATGAGACATGTCATCATTCACTTATTCCCTGTTATCATAGATGAATTTGGAGCTTACCTGGTCGATTTAGCAATTTGGGAGGGCGATTTGGGTGATTTGGCACGTTTCTGGCAAACCCAGCTCGACTAGTCGCACCTCCCACTCAACTAGTCGCACCCCTCTGACTCGTCACTCCAGTTCAAAAATTACACGGTGGGAGCAACTCTGACTAGTCGCACCTGCCCAACTAGTCGCACCTCCAGCTCGACTAGTCGCACCTCCAGAAATGACCAAAATCGCTGCAAAATCGCCTTTCTTTGCTTCTCTTTATGTCTTGCAAGTTTGTCAATGCATAATGAGGCCATGAAGAGGGCTTTTTGGTCTTTATAGGTCCACATTTAAAAAAATTAAAACATCAAACCCACTTTCAAATGTTGCATGTTTTGGCATTTAATTTAACACTGTTTTTTAAGTTGCACTTTGCCTGAAATTGATTTTTTGAGTATTTTCACTTGGTTCTTTTTGCAGGTTGATTCTCTGATGGATTCTGAGGAAGAAACCAAGGTTGTTGCTGGCATTCTGAAGATTTTTGAAAAATTTCTTTATTGTTGCCATTTTCACATGACCTTGGGTTTAAAAACAGAGTTTTTAAAACCAAGGTAAAAATAAGCTGTAGCAGATGAAAAATATCAATAGAACATAATTACAAACCTCCTTCTGGCTTGCTGAAGACCATCAGACTTTTGAACTCATGACCTGGCAATGATTTGAGAGCTAAACCTAAACCTAGGATGATTCAAGACAAAAAGACAAGTTGACACAATTTTTTTTCAAATGGTAATGACCCATTCCAGGCAAAAGCAAGAAGGGAACAGACCACTCCTCCATCAGTGTTATGGCATGCCTAACGGGAATGCAAAACTGATGCTGATGAGAACAACCTATATATGATATGCAAAGAGCTGTTTGAATCACCGATGGGAGGGCTCAAGACCGACACTAACATTGGCTCCAATGGGCATGGTAGCTCCTTGGAGGTGCCAAGAACCTTAGACCTCTGGGACAGCAGACCAGTGTTTTATTCATTGGGCAAATGGAGTCAACTGTACACACATGACCAAACTTAAAATGACTATACTTGGACTTGGACTGAAAAACTAAAATTTTCAAAGGACTTAGACACAAACAAACTAACTCTTGCAGAAAATAAACAATCTGAACACTTCACACCAACCAATCTCTATCCTTAGAATTATAGCCTTCACCGCAGGCCCCAAACTAAGGAGGAGAGATCAATTCACACTTGCTGTAATATGAAAGAAAAATGGTAATTACAATGAGGATGGTTAGAGCAGCAATTGCTCAAGCATGATATCTTTTCAAAAGCCGGCCATTCACCGACCCACCGGGACATTCATCGTCGTTCATCTCTTTGAGAAGGAAAGCATTAAGACCACGATATGCAGCAATATTATAAGGACCTTTCCACAAATTATCAAATTTACCGTGCTTACCTTTGTCCTCATTTCGGGCATCCCATCTCAAAACAACATCCTCCAACTGAAAGTTTTCCAACTTTGCCTTTTCTTATCATAGATCTTCTTGATGCGCTCTTGCAGCCTCAAAGAATTTTGGAAAACTTCTTCCCGGGTTTGCTGTAAGTGAATCATTTGATTGATTCGCCGTTGCATTGGATCCTAATTTTCACCCGCTTCTTGGAGCAATCTTGCGACCGGCACACTAAGTGATGTTGGAAAAACTGCATCAATTCCATAAACTAACTCAAATGGCGACATACCAATTGACTTCTTTTGACTTACCCGATCAGCCCATAATGCATTCACCAGCTTGTTATGCCAACTCTTCTTGTTAATTTCCAGCATCTTCTTGATAATATTCACTAGTGACTTATTTGATGACTCGGCCAGCCCATTACCTTGCGGATGATAAGTCGTGGAGTGCCCCAAGATGATGTTATACTTATGGCAAAAATCAACCATTCGCTTGGATTTAAATGCTGCTGCATTATCTGTAATCAATTTGGATGGACAGCCAAAACGTGACAAAATATTATTTTCAAGAAAAGAAATGATTACCACATCCGTGGCCTGCCGAGTGGGAATTGCCTCTATCCACTTTGTGAAGTAATCGGTGGCGGTTAAGATCCATCGATGCTGCCCGGATGATGCTGGGTGAATTCCGCCAATGAAATCTAAACCCCACTGCTGAAATGGTGCGTTGATCTCCACCGGTTTGAGAGGCAATGGCTGCAATCTTTGTTTTCCTTGGAATATCTGACATTCATGGCAACTTTTCACCGCTTTGTACACATCAGAAAATAGAGTAGGCCAATAGAAACCAGCCCGTAAGATAGGCTGTAGTTTTCCAAAACAAATGACCTCCACAGTCGCCTTTATGGAAATCCTCTACTGTTACCTTTGCTTCCTCTTCAACCAAACAATTCAGCAAGATGCCACCAGGATCTTTCCAATAAAGTGCAGATTTCATAATGCAAAACTTAGCACCCTTTAGCTTCAATGTTCTTGCTTTGTTTCTTGACATTCCAGGAGGTGCGGATACATTTTGAAGCACATAAACTATATCAGCATACCAAGGAGAAGAAGTGAAAATATCCGATACCTGAACTGCTAGATTTTCTTCTTCACCGTCGGATAAGGCAGCAATCAAGTTGATGTCAAGAGCATGAAGGTTTGTTTCAGCCATCAACTTTGCTAGACCTTGGCCTTTTATCAGCTTGGTAGGCTTGATCTCAACATCATATTCTAAAAGAGCAGCAATCCACTTACCCCTCCTACCTTCCGGCTCCGTTTGTACCAAGACATCCTTTACGGCCGCACTAGGAACATATGCCAATACATGAGAATGAAGAATGTATACCCGGAAATCTTTGAGAGCCTTAATCAGTGCCAATGCTTGCTTCTCAATGATATTGTAATTCAGCGCCCCGTCTCTTATGATTCGGCTGAAGAATGCAATTGGCCTCTCAACTCCTTCTCTCTTTTGCATCAACACGACTGCCAATGTATGCTCAGAAGCAAAAGAAAACAGAATGAAATCTTGAATATAATCAGGGCTAATCAAGGTTGGGGCTGAAGACAAGATTACCTTGATTAAATTGAAAGATTTGACTGCCCCTTCGGTCCATTTGATCTCGCTGTCCTTCCGAAGCATATTGGTCATCTCTCTAAGATGCTCTGCAAGATTAGGAATGAAGCGGCGCAGAAAATTTAACTTGCCATTAAAGGACTGAATTTCTTTCTTGTTTCGGGGTTGCTCTAGTTGTTGAATTGCTTCCACCCGTGCAGGATCAATTCGAATGCCATCTTTGGAAATGATATGTCCTAGCAACTTACCTTCACTCATGGGCTTGGTATATTTTATACACTTGTTGTAGCTTGTCCATTCTCGGTTGAATGACAAGCTCAACTTGGTCTCTATATGCCAAGTCTCTTTGCACTAACAATTCGTTCGCAAGTGTTTTCTGTGTTTTCAAGGGATAGGTTTCCAGCTCTATTGGAGTGTGAGGACTTCTTCGGCGGGAATAGTCACCTCCAACGATATTGAAGGTCCCACAAGTTGTTCAAGCCAGCAAGCTCATTAGACACCAAAAGATTTATTTAAGAGGGGGTTTCCTGAGCCCTTTGCTTAGTTTCTATTTTGAAAAGTTATCACAAATTTTCTCCTTTCATTTAAAAGCATTTGTTTTCATTCTGAGCATAAAAAGAAATACAAATAAAAATCTTTTCATTTTTGAAAGAGCAACGCTTTGAAGGCACTGGTCATTTATGTGTTTCATGCTCATCGTATGGTTAATGGCTATTGCTTATATCATGTTTTGCTTATAGATCTTAGATAAATAATCTTTTTTTAACTCTAACAAATTCTCCTAGAAATTCACATCTTTGCTTTTAGCTTAACTTTCCATTAGGGACCACCCCCCTTAGCTAACCTAGGAGATAGCTAAAACGGAGAGAGTTGGGATCAGTGTGACAGCCCCTTCTCTGAGTTCCCTGCCACCAACCACACCTTGTGGGGTTGAAGGCTTTTCTCGCTAACTGATAGGTAGGTGCGGGCGGCAGGGTCAACAGGTCCCCCTTTGGAGAGTGTTCCTTTCCGATGTATCTTCCTTTAGCTGGTAGCAACAACCCCTGACAGCCACCTAATAACTTTGATGTGCTACTTTATATCTGCCACCTTAGCCAACCATCATGTCTCCTCGCTCATTTGTCTTGATCACATGTTAGAAGGTGGGCATCTGATTCAGAAGGTATGTAATTTATTATGCAATTGAGTGCTTATGCTTGTTATTCATCTTGGACACTTAACATGGATTATGGGTTGACTTGGAAAAGGGATGGGTTTTGGCCATAGTCTTGTTACTTCACCTTAAATGAGGGCTTAATCCTAAATCCTAGTCCCGTGGGATCTCCCTTATTGGCTTTAAGCTTTAGGAAGGGTACTATATTGGAAACCTTGACTTTGGTTGCATGGTCTCACTTCCTAATTCCATATATATCACTCCCCTCCACTCATTACAAGCCCTATTCACATATTCCCCATCTGGGTCTGTATTTGTCAATTGGGTCTACAAGGAATTAACATTCCCTTCCTCATGTCCACACTTTGGGTTGGGCCTGGAAACGGTGCCCCAGGAAGTTGATGCAAGAGAAAAAGGTTTAAAAGTAGAAATGGCCACAAGCAAGAACTAGTAAGAAAAGAAGGTCATAAAATGCAAAATATGGTCGGGATAGATAAAGCCACGTGGGCAAAAGCCAAGCATAAGCTCTAACCCTTCATCTATGGCCATCACCTGATTCCTGAGGCCAACTATCCCTTACCGCATTATGGAAAGGAATCCTTGCATGTCCCAACCCTTGGTGGGTGATGAATTGCCCCACACTAAGGGGGTAATAAATTCTGGCATATCATACAAAGCATGCTATTATCCTGAGAGCTTAAAGCAATAATACAAAGAAAAATCAATAAAAACAAAAGGAATAAGAGGGGTGGAAAAACGAAGGTCGGGGTAACTCATGCATCCACGTATACTCCCTCCTTATATTTATACACACAGGGTGTGTGCTTCCCTTATCATAGCTACCTTTGTACCATGGCATGTGGCTTGGAGCCCTCCATTTGTCCCCGTTTCGTTCCATTATTATTTCACATGACACGTGCCATTTGAAGGATGCACCTTGGTCATGTCATTCCCTTGGGGTTGAAACCAGCTAACAGGTTCCTTCATTAGCCACTCCTACCTAGGGAGGTAACACTAGTATGTGACCAAACCCTGAACTTCGAAGTGAAACCCCATTTGAAGTGTTGATTTGCCCATGAATAACAAGTTCGTTTCACTTAGATGCATAATGTTTAACTTGCCTAATGGTGAAAGGTGCAGCACTAGACATTATGTGGGATTGCGAGTGGGTTTTCATCTTGGACTTGGCCTCCCTATACGGGATCATGATGGGATTTGTAGGGTGAGCATTGAGAGCCATGGGCCTCCATTCATGCAGAGCATTGGTTACCACACCATGGGCTTCTTTAGCACCACTATTAGCTTGTTCCTTGCCCCAAATATTCGAGATCTGATGCACTTGGACCATGATGCCCCAATCGGTTACACAATGCATTTGACACTTGGGATCTGATCCAAGGCCCAGAGAAGGTTGTGTATTTCCTAGGGAGACATGGGAGGGCATGTGTCATCCTTGAGCCCTCATTGATGGAGCATCGACATGATTTTGAGCCACTTGGAGACCCATGAGACCCATTTTAGAGCCCCAAGCCTAAAATAGGGGCCCCAAAGACATTTTGCAGAAGAATGAGGGGATGATCCTCTTCATCATGATTTTAGAGGCCCTCTACCAGAATTCTAGCACCAGAGGCCTCAATGCTAGCCTCAGAGAGCACTTCACATGCATGACGCCCGCCCTAAGTGGGTTAGAGAGAGATAAAATAATGATTATTTGTTAAGCTATCTTGGTTGGCTTGTAACCAAGGCTCTTTCACATCATTTGTTATGTTTTAGAGGTTTTTTCATTAGGAAATCGAATGGATAACACTTGTGTAAATAGATGAGACCTACTCTCATCTCAAATAGTCACTTCTTGGATTTTAGGTCTCATTGGAAATTTCAGACCTGCAATTTTGGAGAGGATCATTGGTTAATGGATGCATTTTGATGTGTGGATAAATTTTGTCTCGTTTTTGGAGCTTCTATATGGCATTGTTATGGATGGATATACTCTTCATTGTCTTGTAAGTGCTCTTTTATGATGACTTTCTAATTTTCTCTAATGTCTAATGCATGGAATAATGTCTCATGGATATTAATGTGCCCTCGTTGTTGAAGTATTGTTTCAAATTGTAAATATTTGGAATTTTGTGTGTGTTACTCATTTGATAGTGAATGAACGAATGTTCTTAGGGGATTATTTCGTTTTATCCTTGAAACTCCATTAACAACTGTCTAAGAGGTATAAATATCGAAAGTGATAGCAAATGTTTGTTTCTTTAGGTCTCGTTGAATAGAGAATTGCCCAAATCAAGATCATTCATAGCTCCAAACCACCCCACCCAAGGGTCTAGGAACTGGTCAAATTTCCTTGGTGGTCACCAAAAACTCAAATTATCTCTCTTTTAACCTATATTTTTCGTCTTCTCAAGGATAAGGTGGCCTTAGTTAGGGCTTGGTGTGAAATTCAAGGAGGGAACTCTTTCAACAATCTAGGAGCCTAAACATCAATATAAGGTGTAGGACTACCTCCTCACCAAGTTTGGTGGGCATCCACGTAGATTTCATCCATAAATTTGAAAGTCCTATTCTTCACACTAAGAGGGAACCCTAGTAGGCTAATCGTTCAACTTGGCGACTGTTAGAGGGAAAATTTTGGTACTTGTTGAAGTAAATCTATCATTGCCTCCTCCCATTTACCTTAACTAGGATATTAACTATGTCTTGTGTTGTATCTCAACCCTAGGTTTCGTGTAGCCTTATTAGAAGATGTTTTTCATGGAAAGTATCTCTAGCCTCTCCCTAGGCTCGTACTTTTTTTGAACCTTTCCATTGAATGAGATACCTCACCACACTTCAAACCTACCACGAATGGACTCCTCCCATCGGTGAAAATCCTAGAAGAGCAGGGGACTTTGGTTGTGGAGACAGTGGGCCTTCATCCCAAGTGTTGTTGTGCCCTCTATCCTTTGCCTTGCGGGGTAGACCTTCACAAGGCCTGCTAGTTTGTGCAACAACATTTTTGGCGCCATTGCCAAGGAAGAAGTGAGTCTGCCTTCCCTATGAATCATTGAGGTGTTGATTCTTAAAATGACACTATAGGGATGTCATTTTAAAATGACACAAGTGTGTCAAAGGAGGGATGGAGGAACCCCACCTATATCATTTTTCGATAGGGTTAGTCTAAAATTAAGACCTACTAAATGGACATGACGTACTTTACGCCCTTTTGACTTTGGAAATATCTTAGGGGATCCTCATCCTACTTGTCAAGATCAGGAATAATTACCAACGTTTGGTGGATATAAACAAGAAGATCCTCAACAATACTTAGAGGCTTGTTTTAGGTTCTTGATTGGTAAAAGATTTGAGGAGGACGTGGTTATGAGATTCTTTGCTCGCATATTCACCAGTTATGCCCTTGAATGGTTTCATAACATCCAACACAAATCAATATCAACTCAGTGTGGCTTCCTCAATCTATTCATTAAAAGACACGCTGAAGAAAAAAGTGTTGTCAAGTTGTACGAAAACTTTATCCTAGTCAAGCTATGAGAAGATTAATCTATAGAAGACTTTAATTGCAGATTTAACATGTATGTCCAACTACTTCCAGAAAAGTTGAAACCTCCTACTGATTAGTAGAGCTGCCCAAGAGTAACGTTTGAGGACAATAGTGAGGTCACCACTCTAATGGAGGAGATTAATAATGAGACCCCTATTTTATGTCAAGGACAAATCCTCATATGTTCTAGAATTGACAATCTATTAAGGCAACCTAGCATGATGAAAAGGTCCCTAAATTAGTAGTGATCCTTCCATTATTATATATATGCCATTCAAATACCTTCTATGCCATTCTATATACTATATACCGCTTAGATTATGGGATAAGACATGAAAGAATTGTATTCTCTATTCAGGGTCTATCACAAACATCATGCCACTTATGATAATGAGAGGTTTAGATTTGAAAAAGACTAGAGGATACATGAATACGTGCACTATTGAATCTAAAAAGGAAGTTGTATGGGGTTGTGGCAAATCAAATAGTATCATTGGAAGGATACCCTGAGATAGAAACAACAATTGACATATTGATAGTAGATATCTCGATTGAATGGGGAATCCTTCATCTCAAAATTTTCTGAATCAATTAGAGGGACAAGTCACAAGCCATAATTCCCATGGGAGAGTATTCTTATGCAATATTGTATCGACAACCTTCCACTAGACCTTTCATTATTCTCCATGGGGATTCGGATGATGAGTTATTGGAAGAGGAATTTGGTGAATGGAAGATGTATATTGATGAGTCAAATCCTAATCCTGAAGTTGAAGGTACATACATGGACTAGGTATTTTGATGGAGCTTGTTCCAAAATTAGGGGCAGGAGCTGACATAGTTCTTATATCCTCATCTGCACTATTTTCACTCTAACTAGATTTTAAATGTACTAACAACATAGCCGAATACGAAGCTTTGAACCTAGGATGGGAGGTTGTGAAGTCTAAACAAATCCAAAAATTGATAGCCATTGAGGATTCTGATCTCATTTTCTCAGAAGTCAAAGGATTTTTCGACACTAAGAGAGAAGGTTTGATTCCCTACAGAGGAAGAGTGTTGAAGATAATTGAAAGCTTTAAAGACTTCTCCATTAATGTTGTTCCTAGAAATGATAATCAATTGGCTAATACTTTGGTTATAGCCGCTTCTAGTGAACAAATCATTGATAGAGAGATTTTCAAATGTGGAAGGTGTGTGATTAATACCATGTGTTGTCTTGTTGTACCTGATTATTCTAAGTGTTAGTCTATGTTTGAGGATGATAAATAAAGAGTTGGTTTTCTGCAAGGTGAAGAACAAGCGAGGAATAGAGAAAAGGATATTGATAGGGAAAGCCAATTTGACAGAAATATATAACCTGAATCATCAATGAAGTTCAAGAGTCCTCTTATACTATTGATTTAAATCTAGGTTCCCCATCATCACCTCAAATAATCAAGATAGGAAAGAATCTCACCAGGCCGGAGAGTATGGAATTGGAGAAGATGTTACGTGAATTCAAATATGTTTTTGCCTAGTCTTATCAAGATTTGAAGGCATATAGTCTTGCGATCATCAAACAAACTATACTTCTTCCAGAAGGTGCAAACCCTGTTAAGCAAAAGTTGAGAAGAATCAACCTAAAGCCGACCCCTTTGGTCAAAGAAGAACTCAAGAAGATGGTTGATGCTGGTACCATTGCCCTTATTAGGCATTCATCATGGGTATTCAATCCTGTGGCGACTGGATAGAAAATTGGGAACATTAGATTGTGCATTGATTTTTGGGATTTGAATCAAGTATCATTAAAGGATAATTACCCTTTCCCAAACATGGAAAACCTCTTGCAAAGGATAATGAGATCCCAAATGATGTCTTTCCTTGATGGATTCTCAGGTTATAAACTTATAACTAGGTAGTGTTAAGTGAGGAAGATCAACTTATAACTAGGTAGTGTTAAGTGAGGAAGACCAACTAAAAACTAGGTAGTGTTAAGTGAGGAAGATCAACTAAAAACTACTTTCACCACTCCATGGGGAACCTATAAATATTTTAAGATGCCCTTTGGCTTAATTAATATTGGATCCACCTTTCAAAGGGCCATGGACTTTTCTTTCCGGAATTTGCTAGGAAAGATAATTGAGATTTATGAAGATGATCTAATGGTTGCCTATAAGGAGATATATGACCATTTCAAGCACCTTAGGAAAGTATTTGAAAATTTTCGGCAATACAATATCTCCCTTAACCCAAAGAAGTCCTTTTTTGGAGTAGATCAGGAAAAATTCTTAGGGCATGTTGTATCCAAGAATGAAATTAGTATAGACCAAGAAAGAATTGATGCTATTAAAAACATCTCGGCACCTAAAGACAAAAGATCATTATGATCTTTCTTTGGCAAGATAAATTTCGTTAGACGATTTGTCCTAAACTTTGCTGAAGTGGTTAAGCCCATGAATCATTTGTTGAAGAAGGATGTGCCATATATTTGGAATGACCTTCAAGCCAAATCATTTACAGAAATCAAAGATAGAATAACTTCTACTCCTGTATTGATCAAACTTGACTATTCCAAAGACTTCATTATTTATTCGTTTGCATTTGAGGATACTATAGCTGGGGTATTAATACAAAAGGACAAGGAGGGTGATGAGAGATCGACAAAATTCATGAGCAAACCTTTAAGAGATGCTGGAACTAGGTACACTCTCACTGAGAAACAAGCATACGCCTTGGTGAAGTCACTGAAGTATTTTAGAATATACACGGGGTATAATAAGATACATGCATATGTTCCTTATCCTACTGTCAAATATGTGCTTACGCAAAGTGATTTCCTAGGATAAAGGGGGAAGTGGGCCTCAAAGATCCAAGAATATGATATAGAAATTTGCCCTAAGAAACTTGTTGGAGGTCAAGGCTTGACTCAAATGTTGATTGAGGTTAATGACAAAGCTATTCAAGAAGGTGAAAAAGAAAGAGTATGTGCTACCTTTATTGAACTCGAGCATGATGAATGGTATTCAGACATCATATATTATTTATGCAATCTAACCACTCCTCCATCCTAACCACAAGAAGTGGGCTCTCAGATTGAAAGTTGCCTAATATTGCTCGACCCAAGAGTGGTTGGGATGGATGAACCCTAATGGAATCCTCCTCCGATGTGTAAGGAAGAATCAATTAACTTGGTTAAATAATTCCATGCAGTATTTTGCGGTGGGCATTATGCTGCTAGGACCACTATGCATAAGATGTTAAAGCAACTAAATTGTAGCTTGATGACTTCAAATATAAAAATACACAAAGGTATTTATAAATAATATTTTATTAATATATATAAATGTAAAAGGATGATAAATGTTACAACGAGGGCTTGCTTATATACCTAGGCAGTGCCCTTTCATGAATGGGCATGTCCATTACGACATGCCTCTTCATTAACTAATCATTAATTAACTATAACTATGATTACTATTTATTTATTTATATTCATGTTATTTTTATATTAAATATATTCGTAACATTGCCTCTCTCTTCAATTAGATTTGTCAAAGCTTAATTCACTATTAATTTTTTCATCGGTAATATTTTTTTCGAATCTAGGAGATCTAATCTTCAGTTTGCTAGGGTTTAGGAGGCTGTGGGTAAGTTGAAAAGTGGAGTTGATGGGGTATTGTAGTCAGAATAGTACCTAGCAAGGCAAGGCCAAGGAGGAGGGAGTTGCTACCGAAGATTTCTAGCCGAGAAATCCAGATCAATGGTGCAGCTACACTAATGATTGGAGTGGGGGCATCTCGACATTAGCAGAAGGGTTTCCAAGAGGGAAATCGAAGCTCAGAGGGAGTCACACCAAGAACTTCCAGGAGGGAAGTATAGGAGTAGCGAGATGGCAGTGAACGGGGTAAGAGACCAGGACAGACTGGATGGTGCCTCAAACTTCGTAGTCTGGAAGGCTAGAATCCTATCCGTTCTAGACAGGGATCATGTCAAGCACTTCACCTTGAAGACGATAGCTATCCCAGTTGACCCAGTTGATAACGACAAGTACGAGGAGGCAATGGCGAGGGCCAAGAGCATCATTCTTGACGGGGTCAAGGACCATGTAGTACCACATATTTCCGAAAAGGAAACAACAAATGAGATGTGGGAGGCCCTAAAGAAATTGTACCAACATACTTCTGTGCAGAGAAGGATGTTACTAGAAAATCAACTGCGATCATACCAAATGCAGAAGGGAGAACAGATTGACCCCTTCCTCGGTCGATTGAAGGAGATCCGGGATCAGCTGACTTCCATAGGGGCCACGCCGTATCAAGAATTGATGGTGAGAACAACCCTAAACGCAATCTTAGAAGAATGGGAGGTGTTTGTCCAGAGCATATTGGGCAGGGCGGCCCTTCCAGATTGGGAGGAAATGTGGGCTCTTCTTCGCCAAGAAGAGAATAGAAGGCTGAGCAAGGCAGGAAGCAGTGACAAGGGGATCAAAATCAAGAAGGAGGAGGTGGATGCTACCCTAGCATCTGAGGGAAAGCGGGAGAAACAGAAGAAGAAGGACCTCTCTAAGGTCAAATGCTTCCACTATGGGGAGTTGGGTCAGTATGCGACCCAGTGTCCAAGGAAGAAGAGCAAGGGAGAGGCCTCTGAGACCAAGGTTGCACCAGCAAGAGCAGAGAAGGAAGTGGAGACAGACGATGATTGTGCCATAAGTGCTCACACGCCACTTGAGCAGAAGTGGGGAGACATCGAGTTGTAGTTAGACAGACGATAGGTGATGAGGGGCAGGATCCTCGAGGTACCTAGCCTCTTGGATTAGACCTTGCTACGGGAGGCCCGAAGAGGAGTAGCAGTACTGGCAGATGTCAGTAGAGACGGATGCAGATGGAGCAACAGAGGGAGATACAATGCAAGATTCCCAGGACAACGTGAGGCAGCAATGTGAGAAGCACAGGAGTGTTGCACTCGTGCAAGATGGCATAGAGAGGTGTGCAATGGTGCGAGATGCATGGAATAGTTGCAGTTGCGCAGAGGTCAGAGAGGGAGCACTTGTCAACGACAGAGGGAGCTTCAGCATTATGGGTGTCTCTAGCCTGACGGAGATGTCAGAGTTGGGAGATCAGTTACTTACTTCTCAGTAACTGAGTTGTAGTAAAGTAGTTAGCAGTGGTAGTGCTATGGGCAACACAATACAACATGATGGGAGGGGTTGCAGCAGTGGCAGTGGCAGGGCCATGGGCAGCAACACGGATGCAGAGGGAGCTGTTGTACAGATGCAGCAGTGGCAGTGGCAGGGCCATGGGTAGCAGTATATGATGCAGCAGTGCAAAGGATGTTGGGAAGCAGACCTAGCATCAACACAGGGACCGGAGCCGGATGATCAGGGTGATGCTCAGTGAGGAGTATTACTAGAGCATAGTCCTCGCTAAGAGGGAGCGTTGATTTGGGGTAGCATCGGATGTGCTCTAGCCACGAAAATTGGTGGAGATGCTAAGGCACATGAGATCTCCAATACCCAAAAAGGGTTTGGGCAGATTCTAAACAATTTGGGAGATATTAAAATAATTAATATTTTTAATGGAGTCTCTAAGTCTAAACTTAGGGAGAATAAAATATTAATGTGAATTAATATAAAACTGTGTTAGAATGGTCCAAAAGTGATGGATCAAGCTAGATCTAATCTTAACTGTTGATTAGGGACTTAATCTCGGCCGTTTATTTGTTAACGAGAAAAGCATAAGAGGAGGCTTGAGGGTCACTTGGAAAACACACCAAGAGATCAAAATTTCAACTTTTTGGGGACGGGTTTGCTGAGAAAGTTGAGAGAGTGATCAGAGTTGCAGTTGAGGGGCAATGAATACAGAAGCAGAGAGGCAGAGATAGCACCGAGAAGATCAGTGCAATAGCCGGAGCGAGGGACGCAAAACCAACCAGGGGTTCACGTAGAACCGACCAGGGTTTCACGTAGAGCCAGCCAGGAGCTACGCAGTGCCTCAGAGGGCTAGCGTGAGTGACGCAGAGGACTGGAGAACTAACGTACTGCCTCCAGAGGCTGACACAGGCCAAGCCAGAGTGACGTTGGGCTAACATTGGGCCACAGAGATGCTGACGCAGTCCCTAGAGGCTAACGCTGGGGTTTCGTGGGGCAGATTGGAGCTGTGGAGCTGTTAGAGTGTTTATCCGGGGTTTCAACCGAAATATCTGCTTCCGAGTAGAGAGGTACTACTGCCGAGATTTTTTTTTGTTGGGTGAGCCGGATTTGGCACCTAGATTATATTCTGAAACTGCTTAATAAATCAAACCCTCAGATAGCTGCATTAGTTTTCCCACACTGGGTTTTTCCATGGACATTAGTCCAAAAACAACGGTGTCACTTGTGTGCTTGTTTCTGTTTCTTTCAGCGGATGATTTGTAATGTGTTGAGCATGCACTTGTATTTATTTCCAATATTTACATGGTAAATAACTTGTTAATTAACAGAACAAGCAGGTAGGAATAAATCAGAAAGTACATGAAGGGTTTCTAATGGGTTAGACTTAAAAATTCCAACATTACTGTGATCAATCACACAAAAAATGAAATATAGAGCCAAATATGTATTTTCATGGACAATCCCATTCAAGAGGGAAGATTACATGAACACCGACATATCATTTAATGGAATATAGAGTCAAATATGTATTGGCATGGACTATCCCATTCAAGAGGGAAGATTACATGAACACCGGCATATCATTTACTCATTAATACGGATGCTAGAACCCCATTTATATTATCATTTCTCCAATGTAGAGACCCAAAGCACATACATCAAATGTGCAACCATAAATCATAAAATCTGATCTTAGATGATGAGCAATTAGCAGAAATAAATTTGGAAAGTATGTTCAAAGAGACCCTACACCACTTTATCAAACAATCTGGCATACGAATCTAAGAGGCAAATTCTGATTTTATTAGAGCGAAATAATAGAATACAATTTGGAAGGGAAGCACCTAGAAGAACTCTCAAATCTGAAAATGAATATGTTATTACATAGGGGGAACTTAGCCCCTCCATAGTTCATCTGTTGCAGAGATAAAATCACGGCCCAATGGATTTCTGAGACTGATTTGAATGCAAGATGATTCACACCATGGTACATTGTTCTGCCCTCCCTCTACGATGTAATCCACGCTCCCCCAAATAACTGATCAGCCTATGAAAATGGAGGCAATAAACCACAACCCCAAGAGAATGCTAACGCAGGCATATACAAAATTAGTCCTTTATAAGGAGCTGCTATAGGCATGCAAACTGTGTTTTAGATCTAGAGGAACAAATGCATCCTTGGCACCAAATTTTCCTGAGCAAATATCACACAACCCTTTTAAGAGAACGCTGCACTCTTCAGTGATTCAGCCCTAATATATATATATATATACATTTCTGCTACAGCACTGGGTAATAGTGATAAGAAGGGTCTGATACAGCATAATAATGCGGCCCAATCAATTTTGGAATGAATATAACCTTCACTACTATTTGACCCTCTTATGCCATACACAAATTCAGCCTCATAAATTCACTGTTGGTGCACAAATAACTCGGCCTTGATCCTCAAAATGACACGGCTTCTTTCCTTGTGCCCCACTATTAGTGACATAGCCATTCCATGTTAGCTTGTTGTCCGATTGTTTTGCTGCTATCCCATCACAGCTTGCTATACCTTGCTGTTGTCCCAATAGCGTTGCCGTACCTTGTTGTTGTCCCAATAGCCTTGCCATACCTTGTTGCTGTCCCATGTGTCTTAGCAGCACCATGTAGCCCAACTGTCCCATTTACTAGCACTGTTGTCCCTTCAACACTGTTGTTTCAAGGCTGCCTACACTATTGCTTATATTGTGACTGGTTAAGGTCTCTGGCAGACCTCACACACCTATCTATCAGTCCACAAACAACCCTCAACGATTGTAACAAACCTTCATAGTACACCTCCCCTAGCAAGCTGTTGTTCTGGGCATGTTTGAGCCCTCAAACTCTCCACGTTGTCCCTGTTTTGAGGTGGTAGGGACTGCGGCCTACTACAGTCCCACACTGTCACCTACAACCCACTCAAAACAATCTTCCCTTACCTTTTCGCTGCCCCAAACATACCTGCGTTCATCCTTCTTCAACTCGGCCTCCAAGCTCAACTCCTCGGCCCTCTAACATCAGCACGGTTAGCCGTTATCTCCCTCGTTGTCCTAGCCTTCTTGCTGCGGCTTCCATATAGTTACCTTTCTCCCTTAGCCAATCTCCTTGGGCTCTTTTGATGAGCTCTTGTGATGCTTGCTTGGACTGCGGCTAGGGCTGCTTTCTTAGGACTGCATTAGGGATGCCTTAGGATAGCGTTAGGGCTGCCTTCTAGGACTGCATTAGGGCTGCCTTCTAGGACTACGTTAGGGTTGCCTTAGGATAGTGTTATGGATCTCTTCTAGGACTGCGTTAGCGCTACCTTCTTTTCCTCCAACGTATAGGGATTCCACTCCTAGATTTGTCTTCCACTAAAACCCAAGACAAGTGGAGAGAAATAAAGATAGAAGTGTGTGTGAAATGACTTTCAAGTCATCTCCTTTTATACCAAAACGTTGAGCACATATGGGGTTTATTTGGTTGTTGGCTGACTTTGACGAATTGTCTTATAACACAAATAAATTCATAACTCCATGAATACTTATAGGAATCGTATGATCTTTAGATCAATCCTACACCTCCCGATGAGAGGAATCCAAGAAAAATATCATTTGCCATAAATAAGATGACCCATATGGAGTTTGGCCCTAGTTGCCAATTTTAACACTCTCGCTCAACTAGGGAGAACTCCATCCGCTGATCCATCTGTCCAATTGTACTATCTCTGCCATTAGTGCCCTGCACTGCTCTGCTCTGTTCTACTCTACTAAGCTCTGCTCTGCTCTACTCAGTTCTGCTTTTCTCCTCTGCTGAGCTCTGCTCAACTCATCTCTACTCTGTTGAACCATGAAGAAGAAGAATTGATCGACAATGTCTCATACCATTCTCTACTGACTCGAAGTCAGTTCCATATGAAGAGAGTGTGTCATACCACTCTTACTGATCCCAGATCAGTTCCAAGAGAGTGAGTCATATCACTCTTACTGACTCGAAGTCAGTTTTATTGATCCCAGATCAATATCACAAGAGAGAGTCTCAAACCACTCATACTGATCCCTGATCAATTTCATTGATCCCAGACCAGTGGAGGTCATCCTAGCATAGGGAATACGATAGATACAATGATGCGTCCATCGATAGTACAACTATGGTCCCTAACCCCATTTCCCTGCTCATTGGCCAGATGAGAGGTACTTCCCATGAGTCCCAGACTGCATGAGTAGGATGCATCGACGGGAGAATCACTCATCCTGTCCATAAGTTGCCTCGGGGCATCACAGGGGAAGGCTGAACCATTCACCCTGTACATAGCACACCATTAGGGGAGGGTGAGTCGCCTTATGGTCGCTTGTTGCTCCAAGAACCCCAAGCCCCCCAGAGCTCCCAGAGCTCAATGCATGCATCATGCAAGTTCCTCATAAGAGGGTCTCTCAACGACTCCAAGTCGTTCGAGAAAGTCACAAATTTGACCTTTCCCCGGTGCTTTGACAGAAAGTCTGCGACCTGTACATCAGTCTCAATGCGATGAAGCCTCCTCGCTCATCGACGTACCATATCCCAGCTAAGGTAGTATGTGATGTCTATATGCTGGAGCAATCATGGAATACGAAATTCCTAAATGATCGAATCCCTCCCTGGTTGACACAGAAGATCACGGTAGTATCCATCATGTGTACAAACAACTCACTGAAGAGCTTCCACAACCAAGCAACTTCACACGAGGTCATACTCGTAGCTATGTATTCGGTCTTAGCGGTGCTCAAAGCAACTGTCTTCCGCTTCCTGCTCATCCAGGATATCGAGTAGAACCCAAAGAGAATCAACACTCGAAAGTGCTCTTGAGATCCTCGACACTGCCTGCCCAATCAGCGTTCGAATAACCATGCAGCTTCATATTTCCGTCAGTGTAGCTCAATCCATGAGAGATTGTGCCCCGAAGATATCTCAAATGATTTTTTGGCACTAATCCAGAGAGGCTCAACCATATATGAGCTCATCATGCTAACTGCAAAACATATGTTCAGTCGGAATTTCCCCAAGAACATCAACGCGAATGAGTTTTATGAAACTTAGAGGCATTTCCCAAATCTGGTCCGGCATCACTACCACATAACGTCTGAAGGTTAAGTTCCATTGAGATAGTCACGGGCTTGCAGTTTACCATTCCAAATCTGGAATCCAACTCCCTCTTACTTGACAGGGTCTGAACCTGTCAGAAAGAGGTCGTCCTCATAAGGTGTTAGTATGAGAGGTCTATCATCCACAACCTTCAAGCAATGGTTTGGATCGGCTTCACTCCTAGTGAATCGCAGCTTCATCAAATAGCTATCAATCCTCTCATATTAAGCCGGGGGTGTTTTTCTTCCAGCCATAAAGGGCCTTCTTCCACCTGCGTACATGATATTCCTGATCATGAATCTCAAACCCCTAGGGTTGTTCCAAATCTGTGGACCTGCTACATGAGGGGAATGATCCCCTTGTAAGATTTTCCTTCGATACATCTCAAACATGTACCTTCATGCTCTTTTTGAATTCAGGTATCCCTGTCACCATCTGACTCATATCGAGTAGGGCCACATAAAGTAGACCAGATGTGTCAACTGACATGGTCCCCAATGGATTTCCTGCAACTTGATACAAATTGCCAACCCTGAAACCATGAGTAAAAGCATCTTTGAAAATTTCATTTTCAAACACGTACCTTTCCATCGATGAATGCAACCCTGAAACCTTTGACTTCCATTGCCGAAATGGAGACCAAGTTCTTCTTGCGATCAGGTACATAAAGAGATTCTCGTAAATGAATCGAGTTACCCTCATTCAATTGAGGGGTAACATTCCCTACACCCTTTCCGAGATAGGTGGCATCGACTCCAAGTATAATCCCATGATTGTTTCCATCTCTACTAAATTAGAGATATCACCCTTCTATCCGATGAAGTGCCTTGAAGCACTACAATCAATAAGCCATATTCCCACAGAATATGAAGAAGAGGGCCAATACAAGATAATGCTTCTTTATCTTATCAGAAACAACATTTGATTCTTCATACCTAGGGTTCCTTGCTTTCTTTGAAGAGTCGGTCGTTTCCTTGATGACCTGCATTACCTGTCATTCCTCTTATCATTGAAGATGTCCCTGGAATGATTGTTATCTTCATCAAGAGATGTGTCCTTGCCATTTGCACACTCCTTCGCATAATGGCCAAACTTATTACAAACAAGGCATCTGTCTTTCTTTCCACCCATAGATCTAGACTTCCCATTGAAGTGATCTATAGGTCAGCCATCAGAAGCTTCCGTTGTGCCATTCTGATAATTTTCTCTGATTTGACTTCACCCTTGGCGAATTTGAAGAGGGATGAGGAATCCATTGATCCTTTTGTCCTTTCCCAATTGGCTTCGGTGATTGTTCTTTCACTCTTGCTTGGGCTTTTTTTTCACCTATGCCATATTAATTTTAGGTATGTTCTATGCTTAGAGCAATTTATTTCAATTTTCACAGTTAGCTCAATATCCTTTCCAAATTAGCAATCACATTAGCATTAAAGTAAATTGCAGATAGAATATAAACATAAATCACAAAAGACAAGCCAAGACAAGAGGACACAAGATGTGGTGCTAGCTAGGGACAAACCCCAATGTGGGGAAACCCTTGATCAATTCTTCTTATATGTTCTTCAATAGTTCAGCAGAGAGAGAGAGAGATACATTTACAACAACAGTCAACATTTTGACTTATATAGATAAGAGCATAGATCATCTCTAAGAAGATGATACATGAGATCAGTTGAAGACATGCTGCTTCAATTGATTCTCCAAGGTGACTCTTTCAGCTATCATTGTGCTGCATCTCGTCATCATGCTACACCATACTGCACCCATCATCACAATGTTGGACCTCATGACTGTGCTGTACACATCATACTGCTACACCCTATGCTGCATTGTTGTCCCATGTGCCATTGTTGCACCTGCTAGCCACTATTATCCTATGTGGCATACTGTTGTCCCACTATTAGTGACATAGCCATTCCATGTTAGCTTGTTGTCCCATTGTTTTGATGTTGTCCCATCATAGCTTGCTATACCTTGTTGTTGTCCCATCATAGCAAAGTAGCCATTCCATGTTAGCTTGTTGTCCCATTGTTTTGATGTTGTCCCATCATAGCTTGCGATACCTTGTTGTTGTCCCATCATAGCTTGCTATACTTTGCTGCTCTCCCAATAGCCTTGTTGATGCCCCATGTGTCTTAGTAGCACCATGAAGCCCAGTTGTCCCATTTACTAGCATTGTTGTCCCTTCAACACTATTGTTCCAAGTTTGCCTACACTGTTGCTTATATTGTGACTAGTTAGGGTATGTGGCAGACCTCACACACCTATCTATCAGTCCATAAACAACCCTCAAGGATTGCAACACACCTTCATAGTACAACTCCCCTAGCACGTTGTTGTTTTGGGCATGTTTGAGCCCTCAAACTCTCCATGTTGTCCCTGTTTTGAGGTGGTAGGGATTGCGGCCTACCACAATACCACGCTGTCACCTACAACCCACTTAAAACATTCTTCCCTTACCTTTTCGCTACCCCAAACATACCTGCGTTCATCCTTCTTCAACTCAGCCTCCAAGCTTAGCTCCTCGGCCCTCTAATAGCATCTCGGTTAGCCCATATCTCCCACGCTGTCCTAGCTTTCTTGCTGCGGCTTCCATATAGTTGCCTTTCTCCCTTAGCCGAGTTCCTTGGGCTCCTTTGATGAGCTCTTGTTATGCTTGTTTGGACAGTGGCTAGGGTTGCTTTCTTAGGACTGCGTTAGGGTTGCCTTAATTTAGTGTTAGGGTTTCCTTAGGATAGCGTTAGGGCTGCCTTCTAGGACTGCGTAGCGTTAGGTCTACCTTCTAGGACTGCGTTAGGGCTACCTTAGGATAGCGTTAGGGCTGTCTTCTAGGAATGCGTTAGGGTTGCCTTCTTTTCCTCCAACGTCTAGGGCTTCCACTCCTAGATTTCTCTTCCACTAGAACCCAAGACAAGTGGAGAGAACTCAAGATAGAAGTGTGTGTGAAATGACTCTCAAGTCATCTCCTTTTATATGAAAATGTTGAGCACATGTGGGGTTAATTTGGTTGTTGGCTGACCTTGACGAATTGTCTTATAACACAAATAAATTCATAACTCCATGAATACTTATCGGAATCGGATGATCCTTAGATCAATCCTACACCTCTCAATGACAGGGATCCAAGAAAAATATCAGCTGCCATAAATAAGATGGCCCACATGGAGTTTGGCCCTAGTTTCCAATTTTAACACTCCCTCCCAACTAAGGAGAACTCAATCCATTGATCCGTCTGTCCGATTGTACTATCTCTGCCATCAATGCCTTGCACTGCTCTTCTTTGTTCTACTCTCCTGAGCTAAGCTCTGCTCTGCTGAGCCATGAAGAAGAAGAATTGATCGAGAATGTCTCGTACCATTCTCTACCGACCCGAAGTCAATTCCATATGAAGAGAGTGTGTCATACAACTCTTACTGATCCCAGCTCAGTTCCAAGAGAGTGAGTCATATCACTCTTACTAAGCTGAAGTCAGTTTTATTCATCCCAGATCAATATAACAAGAGAGTGTCTCAAACCCCTCATACTGATCCCATATCAATTTCATTGATCCCAGATCAATGGAGGTCATCCTAGCATAGAGAGTACGGTAGATACAACGATGCGTCCTTCGTTAGTACTATTATGGTCCCTAACCCCATTTCCCTGCTCATTGGCCAGATGAGAGGTGCTTCCCATGAGTCCCAGACTATATGGGTAGGATGCCTCGACAGGAGAGCCACTCATCCTGTCCATAAGTCACCTCCGGGTATCACAGGGGAAGGCTGAACCATTCACAGTGTACACAGCGCACCATGAGGGGAGGGTGAGTTGCCCTATGGTCGCTTGTTGCTCCAAGAACCCCAAGCCCCCAAGAGCTCCCAGAGCTCAATGCATGCATCATGCAAGTTCCTCATAAGTGGGTCTCTCAACGACTCCAAGTCGTTTGGGAAAGTCACAAATTTGACCTTTCCCTGGGGCTTTGACAGAATGTTTGCGACCTGTATATCAGTCTAAATTCGATGAAGCTTCCTCGCTCATCTACGTATCATATCCTAGATAAGGTAGTATCTGATGTCTATAAGTTGGAGCAATCATGGAATATGGGATTCCTCAATGATCGAATCCCTCCCTAGTTGACACAGAATATCACGGTGGTATCCATCATGTGTACAAACAGCTCACTGAAGAGCTTCTGCAAC
The DNA here is from genome assembly GCA_000404065.3 of Pinus taeda. Lineage (NCBI taxonomy): Eukaryota > Viridiplantae > Streptophyta > Pinopsida > Pinales > Pinaceae > Pinus > Pinus taeda. Next base: position 22,585 of record APFE030867047.1, read on the forward strand.
TAGGCAGCTTCACACGAGGTCATAATCGTAGCTATGTATTCGGTCTCAGCGGTGCTCAAAGCAACCGTCTTCCACTTCCTGCTCATTTAGGATATTGAGCAGAACCCAAAGAGAATCAGCACTCGGAAGTGCTCTTGAGATCCTCCACATTGACTATCCAGCCAACATTCGAATAACCATGCAACTTCATATTTCCGACAGTGTATCTCAATCCATGAGAGATTGTACCCCGAAGATATCTCAAATGATTTTTTGGCACTAATCTAGAGAGGATCAACCATATATGAGGTCATCATGCTAACTGCAAAACATCTGTTCGATCGGAAGTTCCCCAAGAACATCAACACAAATGAGTTTTATGAAACTTAGAGGCATTTCCCAAATCTGGTCTGTCATCACTATCACATAACGTTTGAAAGTTAAGTTCCATCGAGGTAGTCACGGGCTTGCAGTTTACCATTCCAAATCTGGAATCAAACTCCGTGCACCTGTCAAAAAGAGGTTGTCCTCATAAGGTGCCCGTATGAGAGGTCTATCATCCACAACCTTCAAGCAATTGTTTGGATCAGCTTCACTCCTAGTGAATCTCAGCTTCATCAGACAGCTATCAATCCTCTCATATTAAGCCCGGGGTGTTTTGCTTTTAGCCATAGAGGGATTTCTTCCACTTGCATACATGAGATTCCCGGTCATGAATCTCAAACCCCTCGGGTTGTTCCAAATCTGTGGACCTACTACATGAGGGGAATGATCCCCTTGTAAGATTTTCCTTCGGTACATCTCAAACATGTAACTTTAGGTATCCCTGTCACCATCTGACTCATATCGAGTAGGGCCCCATAAAGTAGACGAGATGTGTCAACTGACACGGTTGCCAATGGACTTCTTGCAACTTGATACAAATTTCCAACCTTGAACCATGAGTAAAAGCATCTTTGAAAATTTCATTTTCAAACACGTACCTTTCCATCGATGAATGCCACCCTGAAACCTTTGACTTCCATTGCCAAAATGGACACCAAGTTCTTCTTGCAATCAAGTACATAAAGAGATTGTCGTAAATGAATCAACTTACCCTCATTCAATTGAAGAGTAACATTCCCTACACCCTTTCCAAGATAGGTGGCATTAACTCCAAGTAATCCCACGATTGTTTCCATCTCTACTTAATTAGAGAGATCACCCTTCTATCCAATGAAGTGCCTTGAAGCACTACAATCAATAAGCCAGATTCCCACAGAATCTGAAGGAGAGGGCCAATACAAGATAACACTTCTTTATCTTATCAAAAACAACATTTGATTCTTCATACCTGGGGTTCCTTGCTTTCTTTGAAGAGTCGGTTGTTTCCTTGATGACCTGCATTACCATGCTGCACCCATCATTACAATGTTGGACCTCATGACCATGGTGTACACATCATACTGCCGCACCTTATGTTGCTCTGTTGTCCCATGTGCCATTGTTGCACCATGCTAGCCACTCTTGTCCTATGTGGCATACTGTTGTCCCACTATTAGTGACATGGCCATTCCATGTTAGCTTGTTGTCCCATTGTTTTGCTGCTGTCCCATCACAACTTGCTATACCTTGCTGCTCTCTCAATAGCCTTGTCCCACTATTAGTGACATGGCCATTCCATGTTAGCTTGTTGTCCCATTGTTTTGCTGCTGTCCCATCACAACTTGCTATACCTTGCTGCTCTCTCAATAGCCTTGCCATACCTTGCTACTGTCCCATGTGTCTTAGCAGCACCATGTAGCCCAACTGTCCCATTTACTAGCATTGTTGTCCCTTCAACACTATTGTTCCAAGTTTGCCTACATTGTTGCTTATATTGTGAATGGTTAGGGTATGTGGCAGACCTCACACACCTATCTATCAGTCCACAAACAACCCTCAAGGATTGCAACACACCTTCATAGTACACCTCCCCTAGAACGCTATTGTTTTGGGCATGTTTGAGCCCTCAAACTCTCCACGTTGTCCCTGTTTTGAGGTGGTAGGGACTGCGGCCTACCACAGTCCCACGCTGTCACCTATAGCCCACTCATAACAGTCTTCCCTTACCTTTTTGCTGCCCCAAGCATACCTGCGTTCATCCTTCTTCAACTTGGCCTCCAAGCTCAGCTCCTTGGCCCTCTAACAGCAGCTCGGTTAGCCCTTATCTCCCTCGGTGTCCTAGCCTTCCTGTTGCAGTTTCCATATAGTTACCTTTCTCCCTTAGCCGAGTTCCTTGGGCTCCTTTGATGGGCTCTTATGATGCTTGCTTGGACTTCGGCTAGGGCTGCTTTCTTAGGATTGCATTAGGGCTGCCTTAGGTTAGTGTTAGGGCTGCCTTCTAGGATTGCGTTAGGGCTGCCTTAGGATAGCGTTAGGACTGTTTTCTAGCACTGGGTTAGGGCTGCCTTCTTTTCCTGCAACGTCTAGGGCTTCCACTCCTAGATTTCTCTTCCACTAAAACCCAAGACAAGTGGAGAGAAATCAAGATAGAAGTGTGTGTGAAATGACTCTCAAGTCATCTCTTTTTATACTAAAACATTGAGCACATGTGGGGTTTATTTGGTTGTTGGCCAACCTTGACGAATTGTCTTATAACACAAATAAATTCATAACTCCATGAATACTTATTGGAATCGGGTGATCTTTAGATCAATCCTACACCTCTCGATGAAAGGGATCCAAGAAAAATATCAGTGGTCATAAATAAGATGACCCACATGGAGTTTGGCCCTAGTTGCCAATTTTAACAATTAACAATGCACAACTCAAACTCTATTTATTAAAGTGTAACATAATTCAATTTTATCAGTTTTGGACAGGTTTTTCTCTTGATAAACATAATGAAACATAATGATATAAGTGAAATTTTGACATTTAAATCAAATATTTTGGAGCGAAGTGTTGTACATTACACTTACTAGAATGATAACAATAGCTTAAGATAATAACATATTAACCACTAATTATTGAACTTAGGAGCTCAAGTGCATAGGGTATCTTCAGTTCAGAACCACATACTTTGGAGAACTTGGAAGAGGGTTCTAGATCTATGCTTAAATTATAAGGATGGTCACACCATTCATATCGGTGGTGTCAAAATTCCTTTGGATGTTGGCAATATATATATATATATATATATAGATTTATTGTACAGAGTATTAATTTTTTACACTTGAATTATAGGGTTTAAATTTTAAAGTTTGAATTATAGATTTTGATCTGAACTTCCTTTTCCTATGGGGAAAATTTGCTTTGTAATCCGAAAACTTAACCTCCAATTATTTGTTGCGTACACCGGTCTCAATATATGAGGTTTGTATAACTACAAATTCTCATTATGAAGCGTGGAAATTTGGGTTTTGAATTGACATTACAAGTGTATTAGAATTTGACTTTAAAAAAAGTGCTAATTCCCACGACAATTGATAAATAAATAAATATAATGGCAGTATACATCTCTATATTCCTTGTAGACTTAGAATTTTAAGTGCCAGGATTTAATTTAAATACTACTAAGGGAAATTATTTAAAGACTAAAATATTTAGAGTGAAATAATAATAAATTACAAGCTAGTTGAGGTCAAACTATATCACTTTGGATATGTGAAAGCTAACTCCCATTGAAATGTTTAATATGTATATATAGATTTAATTATTAAACTTGCAACCATATTTTTTACAGCTAGATACTAATAATTGTACAATTCAAAATAATCACAATAATCACAATATTCACACATTCTTTTTCTCTTTTTTTTTTTACAAATTTATTAAATAAATCTAATTGTGCATTAATGTATAGTTCATTAAGTCATAAGAAAGGATTTCAATAGTTCACTGATCAAAAATCAAGGATTTATACATATTACATTTACAAAACCAATAAAATATAGTTACAAATTATTGTGACGTCGAATATCCAAGTCGATGTTGCAACGCGATTATGGAGTTTTTGCATCAATGTTGGTGAAGTATTTTTGTCTACCTAGTCCTTGGAACTCATTCGAATATCATCAAATCACTAGTGAACCTACTTTCTTGCTCCTTGTGTACTCTTCTCCGCGGACCCTCGAACTACAATGAGGCAATACCGAAGATGGGTACACTAGCAGAGTGAAAGTCAGCTCTCAAGTCATGAAGTTCCCACTCAATAGAACTTCACTCCCAACAAACTCACAATAGATCGTTTACTAGTCACTCAAAAACAAAGTAGCATTAGGACATCCGTCCAACAATAGGATGCAAAAATCTATGTTTTCCATAGAAGGTTTTGGTAGTGTCACTTGCCTCTTCACCTGAAAAAGATTATTTTATTTAATTCAACATTTTGATTATTCACCCATCTAAGCGTCATAATTTTAACAAGGTTCTCATAAAATTATTTTTCGTATTTTCTTTAGAAAGGGCTAATTTCCCTCACCTACACATGCTTCCCTATTTCTTCTCTTAATTATTCCTTGATTCCACTCCCTATTTTGGTGTTTAAGTGTTTGGTAAACTAGAGTCAACAAGTAGGTATCAAATTCTTGCCCCAAACTACCCCCTAATTTTTCACAATTATCTTAGTTGGAGATTTTGATTTATGCTTTAAACACATCAACATTTTTTCATAAATTTAGTTTTCCCCATTTTTAAATTAGTCATTTTTCATTTTATGCACTTTTCCCTTTTCCTTATTGAAATTATGTATCACTCATTTATTTGTCCCTATTTTCCAATTCAAAATTTACTTCTCCCCCATATTTTCACATATTTTTAAATGTTCTACGATTATTTTTCTATGGATATTCTCCTAAGTGTCAGGATGATTAGAGGGAATGTTTCATTTATCTTTAATTTTAGCTCTAGAATTTTTTCTCTATTTTCCCATCCCCAAACTTTAACCTTTCAATTGCGATTAAATTTAACAATCCCTTATTTTGGTCTTATTTCTTTTAGTGTTTGATTCATCAAACATGAACATTAATTACCTTCAATTTCATTATTTCAAGGAGGCCAAGTTGGTTGTGCCCTTCAAGAACTTCTTCACAAAGTGAAAAGGGTGCCACACTGCTTTCCCTTTAGACATTTGTGACTAAAAGAAGGGAACATGGAAATGCCAATGGAATTCATTGTTAACGCTTAGGTCATTCTCTCATGTGAGATTATCAGTGTTGAGGATCAAGGATTTAGCCTTGATTCCTTAGTAAGCCTCATGAATGATTGAACCCATGATCCACCCTCATGGCATCATGAACTTCAAAGCGAAGGTATCTTGACACCTTCCAACCTAAGTCATGATGGGAGTGTTAGAGGGTGGAATCAGGGACACTATCCCACTCCTCCCACGAAAGTCCAATCTACTTTGTATAACCTCATCGCCCATGTGTGAGTCATTCTATCAAGCATATGATATGTGCTTATAGAACACAGACATGTTATCGGAATTCATAGCATTGTGTAATATTTATTATTCACAAATTAAATTTTAGCATTAATGCTACTTAAACAACCCAAACCATAATTGTTGACACATCATGTGCATGTGCACCAAGGTGGTCTTCTGCCACACTCAAATAATTGTTAATAACATCTAATCACAAAATAGTCACTGTTACCACTCAAACTAGGAGGGGACCTAAAGGGGCTCCTTAAAGGGAAAATGCGAGACCAAGGGAAACCAATGGAGACTTAGCCCACTATCACCTCAGCTAAGGCTCACTTCTATTTACGGACTTTCACCTATGGGAGGAGATTTGGTATATTATGGAATCAACGATGAAGGATAAATCAATGAATGGATGTGGAGTGACCCGAATAATCCCTTTCTAGAAGAGGTTGAAAGATAAAGCTTGCTTGCTTTCTAAGCAAGGTACAATGTCTCCTAGGAGAAGGAAGGGAGGATTTGAGGGTTGGGTTTATGGGATATGACTTGTGAAGGAGTTTCCCAATCCCTAAAATTCTTTTTGAAATTGGTACCCCGAATGATTCTTGAAGAATTTCCTTTTCGAAGGAACGAGACCACACGGGACTAAGTGGACCCAATCTAGGTCAGGATGAAGGAGTTTAGCAACCAATTATATCCTTAGCCTAGACAAGGTATGGGAAAGGATCAAAGAAAAAATACTCTTAAAGGTGTTGAATTGATCCAATAAGGTACTAGTCTTGGGGATGTTATGGCAAAGTTTGATCTCGGAAATAGAGATTGGATTTTCGCATGACTCCACCGCCGAAATGGCCTCAAATTTGGAGGATGTCTTGAGGAAACCCAATGCAGGAGAGGCTAGGAGATCGAACATTTTGGAGGGCTAGTTCACCGAAAAAATGATGCCCTAGGTGACCCAACTTGGCTAGACCTAAGAAAAGGTGAAAGAAGCTGATTTTAGGTGACCACCTCTTGGTAGATCAATGCCTTTGTCTTTGGGATAATGGAGCCTATGATGAATATGCGTGAGGACCTTTGGTTCCTGGTCAAGTAGGCCTCAAGACCACTTCGCTAGCCTTCTAGGTCAAAGATAAGTAATCTTGCAGCTTTTATACTTCAATGTGCAAAAGGTGATGGCTTATCAAGATAACTTAATTGATATAATTACCCCTAGGAAGATTTCATTCACATTACATGGCCCATACATTGAGAGATGTTATATAGAGACAAAATTCCACAATTTAAGCAGTAAATGCATGCAACAATTAGCCCTAAAAATAGTGAAAATCCCAGTCGAATGTATATGACAAAGTAAAACAAGGATAGCATTAAAAGCATGTACTTACATGTAATAGAAAATATCCAACCATCTAAAATTTGATATCAGAGAATCTCCAAGATAAGATTGACCAAATCCACAAATCAAAATTCGTCCATAAAGCTCCAATTCATCCTCTAAGAAAAAGTGTGAAATTCTCAAGAGAGAGAAGAGATCCAATCCAAAGTGATGATGAGAAAATGAACTCATGTTACTTGTATTTATACAATAATGAGGAGTTCGAATTAGCCTCCTTGGCCTACATAAGCCCCAAAAATAAAATAATGTGCTAATATTCTCACTTTGGGTGACAAGCCCACCAAACTAGCTCACAAATAAAAGAATATGCCTCTTAAGATGTCAAATGATGAATAATACATGTCAGGGCCCTCTAAGAACCCTGATGAGGTCCATGGGTGCCATAATGAAGAGTAAGTCCCTCAAAAGTGATGGACAAAGGGTTGACCCTATGACCCTATTAAAGAATCTAGGGAAAATGTAGTTTATGTGATTCTTCTTAGCATGATAACTATTTGTGAGGTATTTTATCTTTAGCTTATTAGCACAATCTTTAGGGCAAATGTAGTTTATGTGATTCTTCTTAGCATGATAACTATTTGTGAAGTATTTTATCTTTAGCTTATTAGCGCAATCTTTTATTGATATCATTACTCTGTGTATTTCTTACTTCATCAAATAGATACCAAAACAAAGAGACAAGAACACACAATGTTGGCTTTTTTCTAGGGCCAAAACCTCTCATCTTGAGAGGAAAACCCTTCAATCTCTTCTTATAGATTCTTTTATTGACGAATACCAAGACCCTTGACAAAATACTTGACTCAATTCTTCTTCAAGACACTTGTCACTATCTCTTGCACTCTTCGGCCTTCACAGTCTTCCTCCTTCGTACCGTATCACTTCAGTCCTTCTTTGCATTGTTATTACACTCTCACTAGGAGAGTCTCGGTCTCCTTTTTCCTTTGCAATGCTAGACATAGTCCTCGACCTTCACTGATCTCTTCTTTCAGTCCAAGATAGTCTCTCTGTCTTCGGTCTTCTTCTATCACCATTCAACACTTGATATAGCCCTTAACTGTAGTTTCCACTGTCTTAGAGCAGACTTCGATCCTTCGCTTATATGACAGACCTAGCCCGAGAACCCTTAAGATATTTACGCACCTGTAGTCACCTCCCTTCTTCACGGTAATACCCTTATCTTCTTCGCTCTAAGATTTGTATTGTTTCAGATCAGAGATGTCCAAATTGCTTTACGATTATGAGGTGAGGTCACTCTACATATATAGTGACTTATGCTTGTCATTTAGGGCGACATGACATCCTGGAGATAAGCTGACATTACCTTAAGGAGAATATTGTCCTTCTTTTAGTCAACTGCAAGAGAGATAGTGACAATGTCTTGGAGTGTAACTTTGACATGTGTAACATGACTTCATGACTTCTTAATTATATTCATAACAAGACAACAAAATGTAAAGACATCAAGAAGAAGTCTTTGACCTATGAAAAACACTCCTTTCTCATGAAACCCATGATTCAAAGAATACAATAAATACATTTGTTTCTTCTTTACATGAAATCATAATTATAAGTCATTATGAAAACCGAACCTAGTTACACCTTTCTTGAACACTCCCTCTTAACTAGGGAGGTATTCATAAATGGTACATGGATATTTTCAATACTTAGGTGATCTTATAAGAAGAGTCGGACTAGTAACCCATCTGTATAGCATCATTATAACCAACATTGGCACATAACAAGGCCTTGACTAACAACTCTATCTTTCAATAGATCAGAGCACACAATGTTGGCGAGACCAATGATTATAGACACTTTCATCATTGTCCCTCAAGGTACATACCCACCCGGGTGTTCACTAAGTATGAACTTCTAGGACTATTCTTATCTTGGGTTCCCAACCCTCAAAGAATATCGGTTCTCTTGCCTACTCTTATCTTGGATGCCCTACACATCCTCAAAGAGCATCAGATGCCAGATGATTACTAATCCTCCATTATTTCTTCCAAATGAAGACAAGAATGTTGTATCTATCTCTCCCTCTCAACTTGGCACGATATCATGTGTTTTCATTTCTCTTCATGGCCTTCACCTAGACTTACGACTGTTAGTCTTGGTCTAGTGCGTGACACATGAAATAGAAAAACACAACTGTCACTCCTTTTTAATCAGGGGTGATACAATCCAAGCTCCCTCTTGATTAGGGACCTGTCAAAGCTCCCTCTTAGCTAGGGACTCTTTTATACATCAACAATTTCTTTTTCGTGGGTCCTTCAACTGCTTGATCAACTTCTCTCCTTGATGTCATGAAAATTAGTTGAGATTCTTCCTTGTAGGGCATCAACCATCAATCACTTTCCTCCTTAGTTCATCATGACATTCCTTTCTTCATGGAAAGTGGCCTTCTTCATACCCGGAACCTTCATTATATGACTACTTCTTTCTCATCATGCTTCTTCCGTTCATCACATGAATGCTAGTTGTATTTGTATTAACAACTCTTGTTCAAGTAGTCGTGCATTATCCAGATATTATTCAAGAAATCAAAACATCATATTAAATCAAATCATACCTTATAATATGGCTCTTCATCATGACATCTTCATGTAGGTATCAACATCCTACATACATGTTGACACATCTCCCAAAGATATCCATTGTCAACGGTCTTTATCTTTTTCATCAGAGTCTTCATATCTTTCCGGGAGATTTCTTAGTCAAGTCTTCTCGAGCTTTTGGATGTTGATAACCTTCATCAAGGTTTCATATCTCACGATCTCTTCCTTTATCACACATTCCATTCCCAGTAGCTTTCAATCAGAGTTTCTTCATTGTAGTCAACCACCTCATACTTCATATGAGGACATATTATGTTGATTTCATTTAGTGTGACTTATGCCTTCCTGCATCCTTTTAGAGGAGGAGATCATTTTTCTCTTGATCATTCTTCTCAAGATAGAAGTAATGATCCATGTTA